>CAXKVY010004542.1:0-18048 GCA_964058915.1 Tetropium fuscum | reverse complement strand
AAATTAAATCACTACCGAACAAAGGGCCAGGACCAGATAATTTGCCAACAGTCTTTCTTAAAAAATGTTGTAATAACTTAATAGAACCTTTTTTTTGTTATTTAATAAATCGCTACAGGAAGGTAGTTTTCCAGCAATTTGGAAAACTGCTTATGTTGAGCCAGTTCTTAAATCTGGGAAAAAACATATAATAGAAAATTACAGACCAATATCAAAGTTATGTATCATTACTAAAGTTTTCGAAAGCATAATATTTGACTTCTTATTTAGTGACGTTAGAAATCCGCTTAACATTGAGCAACATGGTTTTATAAAAAAATCGGTCTGTTGAATCTAACCTATTTATTTTTTGTGAATATTTGTTAGAAAACCTTAATAATAAATTACAAGTCGATGCTATGTATACTGATTTCAGTAAAGCTTTTGATAAAATCAATCACTCTGTTTTACTATGTAAGCTTGCCGATTTCGGTATACATGGCAGCCTCTTAAAGTGGTTCAATTCATATATCACAAACAGATCCCAAAGCGTAACATTAAGTAATTTTAAATCTAAAAATGTTATTGTACTTCTGGCGTGCCTCAAGGTTCACATTTGGGACCTTTGCTGTTCAATTTACATGTAAACGATATCTCTAGTTGTTTTGAGTTCTCCAAATTCATTATGTACGCAGATGACCTATAAATTTACCACTCAGTACGTCCCTCCGATAGCCTATTAATTCAGGAGGATTTAGATCGACTCTTCAGATATTGTGAAAATAACTACTTATATCTAAATCTATCTAAATGTCATCACATAACATTTAGTAGAAACATTAATTTAATACCTGCATCGTATAAAATATCACATAATAATTTAATAACTGTCAATGAGGTAAAAGATCTAGGAATTTTATTGGATTCAAAACTTCTATTTGACCAACATATATCTTGTACAACTAAAAAAGCTTGTCAGATGTTGGGTTTTATATTTGGGTCCTGCTACGAATTTGAGAACCCCAAAACAATTAGGACTTTATACATGGCATACATAAATAGTATATTGAATTATGGATCTTTAATCTGGAATCCTTTTTATAATAAATATATATATATATATATATATATATATATATATATATATATATATATATATATATATATATATATATATATATATATATATATATATATATATATATATATATATATATATATATGTATATATATATATATATATATATATGTATATATATATATATATATATATATATATATATATATATATATATATATATATATATATATATATATATATATGTATATATATATATATATATATATATATATATATATATATATATATATATATATATATATATATATATATATATATATATATATATATATATATATATATATATATATATATATATATATATATATATATATCGATAGATTAGAGAGTGTACAAAATAAATTTATTGACCATATGAATAGGAAATATTTTCCTCAGGTTAGTGAAAGATCTATAATTCGTAGTAAATTGAACATAATGACACTTGAAAGCCGCAGGAAAATTAGTGATATAAAGTTTCTATTCAAAGCTGTTAACAACAAAATTGATTCCTCAGATATTGTTAATCAAATAAAATATATTACTCCAACTCATTCTACCCGACAACATAATATTTTCCTTACCATGCAGTCAATACGAATTATTATTTAAACTCCCCTTTGCACAGAATTTGTACATCTTATAATAAGTTATCCCAAATAATGTATGTTGACACATTTTGCTCAAATCTTGATACATTTCAAAATTTTTTGAAACGGTATTTTCTTAGCAATGATTAAGATATTGTAATAATATAATATGCAGCATTGTAATATTTTAGTTTCATAATAATAATAAATATTATAATATTGTAATTATTATAATATTAATTATTGATTTTCTTAAATTAGATGATGCTATTAGCTGGGTATGTGTATAGGCGGTACTAGTCAATATTTAATTTCTATTTTGCTGATTAAATTCACTTTGATTAAATCGCTTCTTTGTTATCCTTTTATATTGATATTTTATTGATATTTTAATTTGTTTTCTAATAATTATTGTTATCTTACTTATTATATACTAGTATAATTTGTAATCTATATTTGTTACTTAACTGACAATAATGTATATAAATATTTTATCCATTTATGGATACTCCTTTGGGTTCGTCCCGTTTGTATCCTTTATCTAAATAAATAAATAAAAAAGTATGAAGTAAATTACTTCGTCAAGCAAGTTGTAGGTAGTAAAATGTGCAGGAAACTACTACTTACTCATTACCTGTAAGCATAGCGTCCTTTATCCGATTTCAGATTTAAATATTGGATGAACTTCTTGGAAAGGAGGTCTCGTTTGATTCCGGGAAGCATTAAAATAGTTGAAAAACTATTTCCCACTTGCTTAACGCTGCACTACAACATGCAATGTCTGGCCGTCTAACTTTTATCAGACAGTTCCGCGATTTATCACTTCAATGGCATCGATATTACCATATTTATGAGGCTGATTTCAAATATTAGACTATGCTTTACTTCATGAAATTATTCAGATCACTTCATGCTTGGTTTATCATTAGTTAGCTGCCACACTGTTAGGAAATTCAACTTCTGCAAGATAATAGATGCTTGTGGTGAAGCCTACGTCGCTATCGCTACTGCGAACAATTTTATAATAAATATGTTCAACGTACCGCTCAAAGCGCAAATTCAAGATTGCTCTATATCCAGTATATTACCTATTATAAGTCGTTGAAGGCTTTTCGCTCCGAATTCTTTGAACCTTGGCCGATTGACTTAAAATTTGATGAGTAGTTATGGTTATTTTTTTCGATAGAACGATATTTTTCGAGTCATTCGCAATTGAAAACGTAGATATGTCGTATTAAAAATGCATGTTTTTTGACGTTTTTTCGCGAACAACTCGAAAATATTGCGTTCTCTCAAAAATGTTGTACTGGACAAAAGATTAAAGCTTACACAAAAACAAAGAGACTGTTATTTTTATGAATGCTGTAGGTCCAAAATAAGGGGAATTATGGCTCGTTGAAGACCTTTTTTTTGCTTTGGTAACAACTTGGTACACAACAAGTGTTCAACGTTAAATTATGGAAAACCGATGCATTTCTCGGGGAAAATATTATGGAATATTTTTTTGTAGTGCTTGGACCTAAAATGGGACCTTTAAAATGAGCACTTTTAAGAGTCGATCGCATTATAACTAAGAGAGCGATTGAACCCCATCTATTCCCATCATAATTGATATTGACCGTCATCCCTTTCTTTACAAATTTATTTATTGTAGAATTAACTCATGTAATCCAAAAGTTTGGCAGGATCGGAATCATTTATTAAGGCTGCTACTACTACTCATCTCTGGCTCCAACAGTTGCAGCCCTGAATGCCCACATTAAAAGGGTTTATTTACAAACTCAAATATAGCTCGGCAAAAAAAATTCGTCCAATTGATTTGGGGTAGATTAATACTGAAGGATCTTTATATCCAATCGAAACTTTAAGTATTCCTGCAACAGAAGATTTACTTGAAATGATATTTTGCAACAGTAAAAAAGAATGCTGACAACTGCCAAATGGACAATTTTGGGAACATTCCCATTTTTTTATTCTATAAAAAATTATTTTTACAATAATTTAAGGTTTGAAAATTTGGAATACATCTTTAATCATGTTCGAAAATATGAAAGAAGCATTTTATAAAATTCTTACATAAATAGTAATGATTTTAATACATCATTATCATTACTTACTGGCAGTGGAATTCAATGGAAAAGAGCTATGTAACTCGATACGCTGCCCGAGTAAAAAATCTGGATATTATTTACGCGTCTTCTAAACACGTAATACGCAGTTGGAAACATCTCGTGAAATGCTGTCTATCCGAGTTACAATTCAGCCACCCGGCCGGCTACCAAATCCGTACAGGGTTTGGCACTTTCGTGTGACGTAGTTTGATTTCCCCGAAAGCCACACACTTGAGACAATTTCCTTCAGCTCGGACAATTGAAGTTCTAAAATCGATGAAGTAGCATCGAAAGGTCTGCTATTAAAGTTGAACCAGTCGACTGTCTAACAGATGTGTTCGAAAATTGAGGCATAAACGTAGACGCAGCGTTTACTTGCAAGGCTTCCATTTAATGGTAAAATCAGATAATGCGAGAAATAAGAGCACAAATAGAATCCTAGATCGGTAGTTTGCAACAGAAAATAAATGTTATATTTGGAATCATTCGCTTGCGCTATCGTAATCATACTCTTTATTGTCGTTATTTTAATTTTTAATTTAATTTTCTGTCTATTCTATTTTATGATTCTGTTTCTGTATATTATTGTATTTAACATTGCTCTGAATTGATGACGGGTTCTTTGGAAATATGGTAGTGGGATATAAAAAATGGTATTTTCTTAAGACTTTTCAATCCTTTAGAGCTTTTTCAACGTTTATTTTAGAAAATGGCATTGCTCCCTTTGGAGAAAAAAAGCATCTACTTATAGAGAAAAATAGTTTTGTTTTGAATGTTAAGTATATCAATATCAATGAATAAGACTAATATCTACATATAAATAAAGATTTTTTTTAAGGAATTGAAGTTTTTACTCCTATCAATGTGCAATGGGATCACTTTTTGTTAGGTACTGCGGTCGGTCTCGTGGATGTGAACAGTAATAAATAATCTACATACGCGTTTATACATTTTATTTATTGGTGATCTGTGCATAGAAGGCATAGTTTGTAAAATCGAAATATGAGACATAAAAACCCGAGCAAAAACCCTCATTATATCGATAAAAGGAGCCGCCGATCTCTAGAAACAATGTTTACCCATGACCGTATTTAGTTTTCATGTAACATCTTATATTTATTATATTACACTTGGGCTGTGATTGATTAGGTATGTGCTCAGTTTAGCCAATAAAATTTTTTTATACAGAAATATAAAAATAAATAATATTTCTTTTAGGTAACAAATAATAAATAATATAAAAATAACAAATATATCCAATTATTTACAATAAATTTGAATAAGTAAAACTTAAAAAAAATCTCTTTTAAAGTCAAAATAAAACAAGACACAGGTGTACACTGTACACAATATAGGTATGAAAATATAAACAAATATAAACATTAATACTATTCTCTGTCACTATCACTACTGTCACTATAACTCCTGCCACTATCACTACTTTCTTCAGAATCTTCATTTAGATTTATTACATACTGGTCTTGATTAGGGTTTGTTGCTCTTCCAAGTTCGATGTACGCAGTTATTCCATTTATCCGATGACGCTTTCTCTACCTCCGATTTTATAACTTCAATCACTTTTGGGAAACTTATTGTTTCGTCAAATTCCTTGTTTTAGTTGATTCCTTACTAATTCTATTGGATTGAACATGCAAAAATACGGAGGTAATCTTAGAACAGTGTGTCCATAAACTTTAGCCATTTCATCTACAACATATTTTTTCGAAAAATTATTTTTCTTGACGATATCCAAAAGTTGAGTCTTTGATAATTTTTTGATAAATTCTAAATTGTGACATTAAAAATTCTTGATTGTCTTATTTCTTCGTGGTTGTATTCGGAATCTTCTCTGAAAGTCTTGAGTGGTACTGGGCGTTATCCATGACCATAACCCTATTCTTTCCTATTGGAATTTGGGCTGAATATTTGGTAACATATAAAGTAAACACTCAACTAAAATACGCAGCTTGGTTTATTGAAGGCTGGTTCGTACAAGAGGTTACATTGAACTAACTAGCTTTTTATTTTATATATATTCCATGCGTCATTCTGCTTAGTCAGTAGTTTTCTGTTTACAATATCTTACTACATACAATAAGGGTACTATGTGTTGATTAATTTTTGTACATTATTCCAACATTTTCTACATTCGGTAGTAAATTATTCTTAAACCATTCCATAGTCAACGCTTGAATCCTCCAATTTTATTCCACTGAGATTTAGGCAGTTAGGAACCCATCCATTATTAGCACCACAATATAGAATTAATAATCGTTTTCCTCTATTTGGAGGCTATATCTACTTTGCATCCGTCGGAGTCATCTGACCAGCTTCTTTTGACTGTATCATGTGTGTGGTACCAAGTTTCGTCCAAGTAAAAAATCGGTCGTTGTTCTTTTATAAATTTGGTTATGCTTTCCAAATATTCCAAGGGCCACAAAACAATTCTACGACTTTCCATTATCGTCGCCCTTTTATTGATGATTTTAAATGTAAATCCTATTTTTTCAAGCCATCGCCATAACGTTTGTTTGCTAATTTGCAACCGACCGCTCGAAGTCAATTCCCATAGTAATGAATCGACAGTTGGAATTTCATTTTTCCGATATTTATCATAAATTGTGTCTCGTAGTAACTTCACATGTGATGTGTCAATTTCCTTTGGTTTTCCTGCGTCATCTCGTACTATTCGTTGAGTAACTCCTTTTTAAATATTCTGTAGATAGTCGATTTCGGTATTTCTGTCAAATATGACGTCTTCTACAGCCCCAGTATCTCCTTTACTGGACGCCTTTAATGATACTTTAGTGATTTGCACTAGTGAGGATTTTAGCTTGCTGTAAGAAAAGTTATACTGCCCCGATCTCCCATTGCGTCAATTGTGGTTATCCTTTCAATTTTTTTTATCTCATATTTCGATGTTACAAACAGTACGTTGACAGCAACACAGTAATAAGTTCGAAAATTATGGATATGCTGATTTTTGGTAGATCGGGACAACATCTTTCTAATATTCTATTGAGAATAATAGTCTGTCAAATTACAATAAATATTTTTTTATAATGTTTATTTTCTTGGTAATTAATAATTTGAGAATGACATAGCACTGGTAAACATGACAAATTTGGCATTTTATTGGCATTAGAATATATTATTTTACAATTACCACCACAAAATCGAGGTTACATAAACACAAAAGTGGAACTTTTTGAATACAGAACTGCCGAGAGTATTTTGATCTTATATCAAGTACCGAATAAATCTGCAGGGCGTTTTAAAGTTCCCGAATAGAACGGATACTTTTATTTTCCCTGTATCAATTATAAATATTTAATCTATAAAACTGTTAAGGCCTGTGTGAGCATCTTAAGGCGACGTTACACGGCGTGGGGAGTGCCACGCCTGGAGTGAAAACTGTCGCGCCACACGACGTATAATTGTGCTGGCGTGGCGTGGCATGGCGTGGCGTCGCGTGCTGTGTCCCGTCGATTGGCGGTAAACTTTGCACACTTCAAAGCCGCACAGCGCGCGAAGTCGACTGGCATGCGTATACAGTTACACGGCGCGGAGTCTTCGCCCGTAAATTTTAAAAATTAGTCAAATTCAGTAGATATTTAGCTAAGCAAGTGACAACATGCCGTGGTCAAACGAAGCAATATCAGAATTTTTATGCCTATACGAGCAAGAACCAATAATTTGGAACCCGAAGCACAATGAGCACAAAAATAGAAATGCTGTACATGATTCCTGCATGCGAATCCAACAAAATTTTAGTATTACTAAACCGTATTACCGTTTTCTTTTCTTCTTTTTTATCAGATCATCACTGTCCAACAAAATATAGCAAGCTGCTGCACAACCGAGCATCCGTTTTCGACGAACGGACATGTTGAAATGAAAAAGAAGCCACGAGAAACTTGTCAATCTGCAGGTCGTGTAATCGCGATCGCCAAATTGCGAATTAGTGTGTCACTCCGCACGCCACACTCCAGGCGTGGCACTCCCCACGCCGTGTAACGGCGCCTTTAGAATCAAAATAAAAAAAGTTACAATTGTGTAACAATTATGTACAATTTATTATCAAACACCATATATAACATAATTTAACTTTGTAGTAGTTGTTAAAAAATATTTGTGTTGTTAGTCGGCACATTTAAGTTGTGAAATTTACGACAGAAATTTTAATAATTTGTTACGTTAACGTAAATAAGTAGGAGCATAAATAGTGTATAATAGTACAAGAAAACAATATCTTTTACAGTAAAAGGAAAGATTGTGTAAATTTATTACTCCAAAACTATGAGCCTGGACTGTAGGCGGCTTAAAATGGTGGGTCTTTTATTCTTAAAATTTAAATCTGGTATACGCTTTGAGGATTAATTATAACACCCCATATCTTAAGATGATTTATGGCCTCTATAAACATAATCAAATCGGCCCGTGTGCGACACAACTCTGAATAGAATTAATCGTGCTTATATAAGTTAGGCACACAAAATTTGTTCGAGCTCATTTTTATGAGCGAAAAAACACATTGAAATCGTATTACGGTGTATTGCTTAGCTGTTGTAGTAGATTGATTGCCTGTCAACGAATGCGCGAAAGATTGATGTGACTAAAGTGGTGCCGTGGAAGAGAAAGAGGAAAAAATTGGATTAAAATACTCTTGGCTGGCAAACTACTCTGCATAAGTGTTTCTCCAGTTCGGTAAGTTCAAGAACATATCGAGTATATCGAATTTAAAAGCAATTTATTTGCAAATATAGCGAAATATGCTTTTCTTGACTGAGTTCGGCGCAAATGTTATGTACTCGTAATCCATGAAGTTGAGGTGTAAAAACTTGTAAAAGAAACGACCTTATGAATAACTCGATAAACGCCGCAAATAATGCGCTGGATACTGGCGATGACTTACGAATGTGGCCTTTGATGGTGGTAAATTTTAGCAACAATGAAATACACAATTCCGTAGTTCCCCTAACAAATCTTATTAATCTGTGCATTAGAGAAAATATTTATCCATATATATTTTAAAAATATCAAAAACTCATACCAGTTTATAAAAAAGCATTTTTGACGCCCCACGTTGGGTCCCAAATTTCTTACCCTCCTGAGTATATTCAACAGCGATTAAAGTTAGCCTAAGCTAGCTCAGTTTAAAAAACAAATAAATAAAATTAGTAAGTTCTATCTAGTTACAGGTAATACCTGTGGACGCCACTGACCGTGCGCAACCAAGTCAGATGGTCCTCAATAATCGAATCTTGGTTTCGAACCTAATCTCGGCACTTTCTGTAATTCTGGTGAAAGAAAATAAACAAAGCAGTATACTAGTATCTAAATAAAAGAATTAAAAAGGAATTAAATCCCCAACAATATCCCCCAAAAACAAATTCCCCAAAATGTGGTATTATATCCGGGTATAATACCGGGTATAACATGTCACTTTTATAAAATAAAACAGTGGCACTATCCAGGTGAGTGCATATTGAAGTTAAATGTTAACAAACCAAACATACTATACAACTTAAGCACGACATCATTCAGATATTCCTACCCTATGAAAATATTTTAAGTAAAGTGAAATAAAATAGCATTTTTAGACATAGCTTCGGTATTGTAATAATTACATATAAGCACAGACACACTAATAATATTAAATGAATGAAGAGTGCGTTTTCTAGTTGAAGATTTCAGACTCGGTCAGAAGGTAATGAGGCAACAAGACCTCTAATACAAGGACAAAGTGCTGCCTCGTGACGTCACCATCCGGAGGCCTGCGAGATACTTATGTTATTACGGGCTTTATGTAGTTATTTAGGTAGGTATTTCTGAATTCATTTTAATGTAGTTTTGGAGATCAATAAAAAGATCAAACTAAACAAAGATATTACGACATAAAACTATCGGAGTCTATGAAAAACACAGGTAAAGAATAATTTAAATGGTTAACTGTTAACTGTTTCGAAATACAGTTAAGATCAGATGTGTCTAATTATTAGAGTCTAGATGGTTAATTGTTTTAAGAAAACTGACAAGTAATTCGTGATTAATTTTAGACACAGGAGCAATATGAACAACT
This sequence comes from Tetropium fuscum, assembly GCA_964058915.1. Lineage (NCBI taxonomy): Eukaryota > Metazoa > Arthropoda > Insecta > Coleoptera > Cerambycidae > Tetropium > Tetropium fuscum. The sequence goes on along the minus strand of CAXKVY010004542.1, from coordinate 8,166 downwards.
TCTTTAAAATTTGAACAAATGCTAGTAATCATAAATGTATACGCAGATGTCGCTAACGAATCGTTATTATTTTTTGCAGCTCCTACAACATTACCACCTTTATAATCTAAATATGGATCAATGTGAATTTCATCCATTAGTAAACTAACATATTCGTCTTGGACTTTTAAATATATAAAGATTTTTTGTGCATATGTTAAAAAAGTTTTCCTCTCATCAAACTGAGGATCAGTTAGAAAACCATTACAGACTCCTTTGATTGTTTCGGGATGGGGCAAAATTATAGGTCCACGATTTCGTAAATATCTATATGCATGAGGACTAATTGTATATAAAATTGAGCAAAAACCCATAGTGGTAGTGGAATATCTATAACGTTCTTTTGATAATGTTCGCAATTTAAGTTGATCAGAAATAAATTCAATGCCTTGTGAAACATTTTACGTCCTCTATTTTTAAGTTTTTAAGTACATTGGACATAAAGGTCACAACATGGTTAAGCTTTGACATGTCTGTATGTATGTCTGAAAATGTATTTCATGTAATTCTGTAAGTTTTTCGTCTTTGCTTTTTCGATATGATATTTTTTCTGACAAGTATTTGGGACAGTTCGGAAATTTACTTGGTACGCTAGTTTCTTTTAACCGGGGTAGAACTAAAATAACTGAAACGATCTCAGCAGTTTTTGTATCCTGTTGGGAAATTTTGTAAATAAAATCTTCCTTTTCAAAGTGGGACTTACTCACACACTCGGGACTTGTCACTCGGCACAAAACTTTCACGTGGAATTGCAGAGGGCCATTTTCTGCGATTCTCTTCATCTCGGGGAAAACGAAACATCCGAACTTTTCTACTGGTTTCGTAATTTCCTGTACAACACTTTTGAGGCATTATGATATAATACCGCAACAAATAAACCGTTAAAAAAGATCAAGAATCGATTAGGAACTAGGCAAGCGCGCGCAATAACAAATAACAATAACCACTCTAGAGGTGTTATTGTTGGCCCGTGGCGGCGTCCCATACTAAAACCCAAAACAAAACATCGTTAACCGGGTTGCCAAATTACAATTGACACGAAGCTACTTTACAATTGACATTGAAGCTACTTTATTTTGTTTACATTCTAATTTGTTTACATTCTAAATACAGTACAACATATAGGCGGAGAAGCGTCGCACTGGAACACATTCTGGCATCGGCGCTTCGGCCGACCTAGGCAAGCCTGTTGAATTAGCTTAGAGAGTATATTAGCCTCCGTCTGTTAATTTAAAGTAAGCACTTTTGTCCTTATTAGAGGGGTTATTGAATGAGGCCACATCGACTAACTCATGGAATGTGATACTTTGAATGGTAACTTCACTAGAGATTGCACATTCACTAGAGATTTTCGCCTATGTACCCGGCGCCAATCACTCTGTATATTATCTTCAAATAAAGATATTCTTAAGTGATAAAACGCAACATTATTTTTTAAAGAAACAATTAATAAACGATGTTAATAAGTAAGTAAGTAAGTCACGCTTTATAAAACTAGTTTTTTAATAAACTATTATAGCTAAATTTATTATATCTGCATTCCTCCTCGCAGTTTGCATTTCATTGTTACAGCGTATTGAAGGATTAATATCAAGTGTTCTCAAATAGGGAATGTTTATAGTATTTATTGTTATCATTCTGTGTTTTTGTTGTTGTGTGAGTATTTTATTATTGTATCGAATTATGGCAATACAAATTTGGTATATATAATTGACAACAATGTGATTATAACTTATTTGATCATCGGATCCATTTGTACCCTTTCAGGTATGCAAATTACAACTCACCCTGTAATACATGTATCATTTGAAATATCCATTTCTTATAGAGTAATTTGCAAGTAAAATGTCTTCCTTTGAGGTTTATACGGGCACTTGGAAGAATAGAACTGTTATTGATGAGAGATTTATCAAATAAGTAGCTAACGGATTTAGAATATCATAAAAATATATGAGACATGTTTGCGACGAGTCCAATTCAGAGATGGAACAAGGAGACAATCTACCAAGAGAATGTCATAAAAAGTTTGAAGCAAATTGAAGTGCAACTGCAGTGCATCTCGATGCGACCTCGTCAGTGTTGACAGCCTGGCTCAGACAGATAAGAAAACTTGCCGGCGTTTTATATGCACGTTTTTCAGACATTTCCTTATATTACATTTTGAAGGTACATTCAATGTAAAGGATCATCAGAATGAGGTGGAATCAAAGAAAATATCAGACATGGAAACATTAGAAACGGAGAAAGAGACGATGCGAGAGATTATAAGGAAACTACAAGATAATAAGAGGCCATGAATAAACAATATTAGTGCGGAAATGCTAAAAAGCTGTTGAAAATATCTACCAAAAGAAATAATACGAATTATAAAAAGATGGAAGAAGGAAGAACTGCAAGCAATGTGCGCAATGGTCGTAGTATATCTTTACTGGATGTTGCCTATAAAATGCTTGCGATACCATTTAAGAAAAGAAAATCAATCATAAATCACATTCGCGATTTAAGACAAAACAAGAAGCCTGCAAAGAATAACCAAGTGAACAGTAAACATACACGCAGTTTTATAGATTTCACGAAGGCATATGACAGCATCAAAAGATCTAAAATAAACAGACTTCTGGAAATGTATGACGTTCCAGAAAATATTGTAAGGCTATAGTAAAAATGAAACTAAGAGAGATTCAGTATAAAATAATTTGAAAATGTTTAGGTAAAAAAAGGATAGGCGTTCTCTACGATGCATGGTTTCATTTATTTTGTTTTGGATCACGTAATCAAAAATAATATGTTATAAATAAATACTAATAAATACCAATGCTTGACATGATGCGGACATGTGGCCATACTTGCACGGACAAAAAAGAAATTGATAGAAGCAATCAAAAGTTTTCACTTATAACATAATTTTGAAAAATATCCCGATTCGCGCAGTGACATGGGATATTTTTCTTAAAATATTCGCGCCCGAAAAAAAAACCAGGAATTATTTACGCTCGTGGGGTATTCGATATGAAATATTCACACCCCAAGTATAAATCAAACTTGACATTTTACTATAGTGTAATATGTATTGTATATTTTTTTTATGTTTATAATAAACGGAAATTTTTCGGGTTGCCATGGTAACGAGTCAAAATAAAGCATCTTATTGGTTTTAAAGTAGCGAGATTTTGAAGTATTAAGAAACGTAACGTTATTATTTTCCCGAAAAAAATCGTGACCTTGGACGAGGTACTTTTGTTTCATAGCAATGGAGGGGGATAAGATATCTGATTACATATTAGTATTGTGGTAGGTTACAGTATTCATTTTAAGATTAAAATGTATCTTATACATGTGTTGGTTTGTCGTGTCGTGTTGGTTTTTTGTGTTTCTTTTGTTGATTATGCACAGTTATTAGAATGGTCTTTGATCTTATTTTTGTTATGTAATATATTATTGTTTAGTAATATACCTAAAAATTGAGGAAGAAATTTCATTTACAAAACGTATAATATACGGAGTGGTTCTCAAATTCGTAGTTACAGTCAAACAGGTTGTATCCACGTCCCGCCCAGTATTAGCCGGCGTACCTCAGGGCTCTGCACTAGGACCAATACTTTTTAACTTATATACGCACGATCTCCCACATCCAAAAGACTATAGGGCCACTGTTGCATTATACGCAGACGATACAGCCACATTAACAAACTCAAAGGGCCCACAACTAATACAAAGACTAATGCAACAGCAGACAGACAAAATCGTAACATATTACCACAAATAGGGGTACACGTAAACGGAGCAAAGACGCAGGTCATTATATTCACGAATAAAAGATATCCGCCAAACATAACAATATGCATAAATGATATAAATAGCAGAAACATCACGATTCTTAAATATTTAGGGATCAACATAGAAAGACATTCAAATTTGCTAAACAAATACAGGAAGTAACAAATAAAGCCAAAATGAGACTAGCCAAAATAGGAAATATAATGCTGCAAGCAAACACGGAAATGGCAATTCTACTCTATACATCATATATAGTCCAATTCTCACATACGCATCACCAGTGTGGTATCCCTGGACCACAAAAACCCAACAAAACAGTTTACAAATAATACAAAATAAATCTCTAAGATTAGCTACCAACACAAGGCGCACAACTAGAACCCGGAATACCACATTACACGAACAAACAGGTACACAATTAATAGACACATATATAGAAAATAGAAACATACCATCATTCATTCATAGACTCAACACTCACACAAACACCACCATACAAACAGCACTCATACCAAAATTCTTACACCCACCCAAATATCCAGCATTGAACTTCGTTTATGCTCCATAACCTTGCGTCCAACCCCCAATACTAATCATGTATATAGAAAAACAGAATAAAACAGAGAAAAAATCAAAAACTATAAAAATATTAATCACATGCAAAACAAAACATAGCATGAAAACAAAATAAAATAAAAAACCAAAAATAAAAGAGGCATGGAAAAAAAGACAGACAATAATAAAATATAATATCATAAAGGACTGACGCAAAAGACCCAAAAATATTAACCTAGACAGGAATTTGTACCCAACGCTTTTTAGCCACAGCTTTTGTAAATAAACTAACAACTAACAAAATAGAATACTAACACCCGCAAAATTCCCACATATATCCCAACCATAGGTCGAAGACAGTAACACAAAAAATCGGAAAGTCTTGACCAAAGTAGAAAATTAAATACAACAACCGGCTAAAGTATCCTGGAAAGGATAGATGCCATAGCATTGCAAAATTCACGAATACGACAAAGTATCGTGTAAATACATTATAGACTTCTCGCTATGCCAAACTTTAGAAAAGATCTGGTATTTTCATATAATATAGCATCATAATATACCGATATGACATCCATTAACTTAATTATTAACGTTTCATTCCCTGTATCGTAGAAACTCTTATATTACGTTCAACCTTTAGAACAGTCTCCAGCTAATGTTGAATTTTTTCGTGAATAGAAAAATAGACTTGGATACCTGACACATCCTGACATTTTTATATTACAAGAGTAAATAATAATAAGAAGAACTACATTTCCTATAAAACATTTTTTTTTCGCCTTATTTTGACTTAATATCGAAAAAGCACCCTAATTTTCAATCGAAAATTCTCGCGTCAAATATCTGCTTTTTTAAAAAAGTCGGTGGGCTTTTTGTTCGTTGCAATCTCTACTTTCTGATGGTGTAAAATATACATTACTATGGTAAACGTTCTCAGAAAATGTAAAGAAACGAAAAAAACTAAAATCCGAACCATTTTTTTAATCGTTATGTACAATTTTGAGCTATTTATTAAAATTTAGACTTTTCAAAGGCTTCAGCCCTGGTCTATTAGTGTAGGTGTAGATATGAACATTGAACAGATATAGTTATTTTGCTCTACTCTCGAACGGTACTCAATTTACTGGTCTGATCGAATATCTGCGAGTCTAATACATAGAATGCGGAGATGCAACATGATGACCACATAAAACCGTTTGCACCGACACGGCTCTGCAGTAGCAGGGATGCCTGCTGCTGTCTCGCCCGCTCGTCAGGATTCTTGCATGGTTATTCATTGCATTCACTGGCACTCCTCGCTAGCGTCATTTTAACCGCCAGCTCATAAGCACTAGTTCGCCTAATCCTCATATTTACCACAGACAACTAAACTTATTTCCATAATATCTGATGAATAGTGGAAACTTTAATAACATCTGCTTTGTTGCATATGCATTCACCGTCTAGCGTTTATCTCCACTCTAGTCTGACTATGACTAGAATACATCTATGGGTGTCGTATTACCATTTGCATATTGAAACACATTAACCTCGTCTGATAATAATTCCTTGTCAATTGTGGATGTATAATCCCCCTTGCTAACGCGTGTTTATTCCGCTTTCGCGTAGCGATGTGTATTGAAGCTATTACGCCATATTTTAACAGCCATATATCAATCTTTGGACACTTTTATTATGGTTCTTTTAATTTATAATATTTATTATCATTACTGTTCAAAAATTTTTTATAGGTGTATGTGCATTCCGTCTAGCAGTTTGCATTTCATTGTGCTGCGTATTGAAGGGGAATGTTTGTTATAATAGTGTTGTTATTGTTGTATTATGCCGTAAGATGATTATTGTCATATAATTATTTAATGCCCTATATGTAAAGTGGTTATTTCTGGTATCCTGAACCCTGAAAAGGGAGTTATAAAATTTTATAACGCTGAGAAGTTCTTCGGCTTCAAAACACGTAAGCAATTATTTTTTGAGCAGCTTTCATAGATGCTACCAAAAATGCATTCACACTGACCTATATTCACGCCATTATAAATAGAAAGTGATTGTAGACCAACACGAGGGGAGTTATAAAATTATAAATGAATGATAAATTCCTCGATTTCAAAAAATCTTAAACAATATTTTTTTGAGCCGCTTGTACGAATAGTCCCAGAAATGCATTTACACTGATCACTCACTTCTCACTCACTTATAGACAGAAATTAATCGTCGGGTCATACGAGGGCGGTTTTTTGACGGTTTACAATATGTTTCTAAGAAGCGACGCGACGCCGACGTGCAGAAGATAGATTACATACATTAACTAAAATGCTGAAGTAATTAATTAGAAATTGCATTTTCCTAAGTCATTACTCAAAGTGTAGGCTGCAGAAACGCGGGAGTCGTGTAAAAACTTAATTTCTATACCATTTCATAATTGAATTTAGGAGCTGTAACGTATACAAAAGGCTTATATTCAAATTAGTTTACTCATTAAAACGAATGATATTAAAAATGGGATAAAAACTACAATATTCACAGAATGAAACAATTTTCTCAAATGAGGTTTCCTAAACTACGAGAATATTCGCCACCGATCAATTAAAGTGGCGCCTGGCAAGCTTGTATCATAGATGATGATTGCATTTTTACAGGTTACATTATTTCTTAGGTCAGGTTTTAAAAATAAAAGGGATAAATCTGTTAAAGTTCGGTATTATTTAAAAAATATATATAATTATGTTTCGCCAAATTTTCCTTTGACCCCTGTAATTACATTTCTCGTCTCGAAACGTCAACGACATATCAGAATTTCAAGATATTCTGCTAGCCGACTTAATCGGTACGAGACTAGTTATGTTATATTTTACACGAGAGCTGAAATGCCTCTATATAACTATATATATCCAGACGCGACCCGAGACGGGAAATCCAATATCTACATTATAGACCACCAACTAATGGCAATAACCAAAAAGTAATGTTTGATTTAATTATAATTATTTGTATATTTTTCATTTTTATTATCATCATATTATTTTCTATACTAATGAAGACTTGGTTCGTTTTTTTTAGACAGTAATAAATTTTGACCCTCTGGCACATCCATTGCTGTGTTTAACTTCTCATATAGTATAATTTCTAAGATTTTGAGGGGGGCTGATAACAGTGTAATAAATCTAATAATTCTTAACATTATTAATGTCGTCACTTTTGTGTATTGGATATATTTTTGTTATTTTCAATTGTGTGCTAGTTTTAAATATACAGTTAAATATTCTTGAAGAGGATATAGAAAGAAATCAGAGCTTGCTTTAAAAATATACGGCGGTATACCATCTGGTCCCATAGGCCTCTTAGGTTTTAGTTTTTGTATAGCCAAAACAACACCCGTTGTCGTAATTTCGTTGATATTCAAAGTACACTGCGCAACTTATTTAACGCACAACCAAAAAGTTAACTCAAATTTGACGTTATGTATTTTCGACAATTTTTGTTCGTTTTGGTCGATTTTTTTTTCAAATTGTTGGTTTTTCTCTTAGGAATATCACTGTCTTAGTTGTTTTGGTAAAACGAATGATTTTGATATTATACCAGGTGCTATAAAAATGTTATGTTTTTTTCCGAAATTTCAAAACGTCCTGTGGGCTATACAAGGTATTGCAAGTTATTGCAATTATAGCCAGTTTAAAGCCTCATGTTTTTTCTACATTTTCTTTTTTTATTCATTTGTTTATCTCTGTTACTTCATGAAATACACCGTTTAGAAACACCATATGCTTTTATTCACATTTATCGGACAACTCAAAC
>CAXKVY010004541.1:0-33433 GCA_964058915.1 Tetropium fuscum | reverse complement strand
TTAATTTTTCATTAACTGCTTAAGAAAATATGAGTCTCATTTGAATTACAAATAACTTCGTGATTTGAAGTTACTAAAATGTAACGTCAAAACTGAACTGTATATTATAGAATCGGTTTTAATTTTAGGATGTAGATTAGTTTATATGTTATTTTAAGGAAATCAAGGATTTAAAGAAAATTTATCATAAAAAAATTTATGAAGATTTATCTTCGTAGGTGTTTTTTATAGGAAATTTCACCATTTTTAATTTATGGCTTAATTTACCAAGATGACTAATTGCAAAAACATATAACTAAATGTATATACGCAAACAGGTTGGTTCTAATAACTTTTAGGCTGCTGGTTATGCCATTGTGATAATGATACTTCACTTCTTAGAGATTGTAATGTCAATTTGTCAATACGCAGTCTAATTTCAACATAAATGCTGCGAATTTTTGTGGTGGGGTACGATAAACAAAGATGCGCTCGAACAATGGTGATTTTAAACTGACGCCGATTGTATGTATCATTGAAATGATCACTATCACAGATACCTATATAACCTGCAACATACATTTACATAATTCGGAATTAATTGAGTTCCAGATCACTAAAATGGAATTGTAAGCAAGTCCCTTATGGAACGGAAGCTAAAACCTATTAAAATATATAATTTTGTGAATGAACGATTATTAAGAAACGGAGTATTTTAATTAGATGATTTTAGGAGCCTCGGCATTTTCATAAATCGATATGATCCTCGTAAATTGGCTGAATTTAATAGACATATTATTTATTTCATTAACCTGATTTAAATATGAATACGCAAGGATTTCGCCTTGTGAAATTTGTTGAGTTTGAACTATTTGACGATTAATCATATTGTTTATAATACATGTCAGAAAAATGAAAATGAGAATCATGCTATGGTCATTATATTGTGGTAAGAATCAACTATAGTGGAACTGGAATGGATGGGCGAATACCAGAACCTATATCTATATAGTAAGAATTACAGCGGATATATATATCTTATGTAGAGTAATTTTTTACATGTGGTTCCTGCAATAAGAAATAAAGAGTATATTCTCAAAAAATGTTATAACGTCTATTTCGTCAAACTATTTTAATAAAATAAGTGATCCAATTGACCTTCAGTATTTTCACTACCGGACACTTAATTATCAATGGCCAACTTCTCGCATGGACTAAGAGGTTCTTCGAAACTATGTTGGTGGAAAGCGTCGCTAATTTACTCACTCTAAAAAGGAATGGAAGAAACGAAGATCGCGTTCTTCCAATGTAGCAGAAGGATAAATATACAGGGTGACTAAGGTCGGCGAGGTACGATATTAGGGAAATATAAGCCCTAAAGCTTCGGGGAATTTTTTTTCTTCGACCAAGAGAAATCGCTGGAAATAGTTTTCGTTCGTAGCTCTATCGCTAGGGGGCGTAATCTACTGCCAAAACATAGAGTTAAATTTTTATTTCTATTAAGCTATGTTATATAGCACAAATATGGATAGCCGGTTTCATGGCGCAAAACTTTTGTATATTGATATTTTGATCTATCTCTGATCTAAGGATGGGAGAACCCCGTGAGGTCTCATCAGAACATGTATTGTTTTCTGGATTGGCTCATCAAGAGCTCATAGTGTTATAGCTCGTTGGAAAGGTCTCTCCATGCTTTATCTTATGGTGATTGTGTAATGTAATTTACCTCGAAGTGGAAACCGATAGAAGGCGTTAAATGAATGCCAATTCATTAACGTCGATAACGTTAATGAATTATGATATGCGAATGCGATATGAATGATATGCGAATAACTTGATAACGAAAAAATATATCTAACTCATCTTGTCTTGCTGTTGCCTTGCTTATTAAAAATTATTCCAAGATATTTACAGCTTATTCTCCAAGATAAAATCGTTTATCTCGTCATTCCCTACTACTAGATGTTCGCATTTGGCAAAGTTCATGTGAAGGCCAGCAGCTTCGTACGTTACATTGAGTTTCCTGATCATATAATTGAGATCGTCTTCATCTTCGGCAATAACGATCTCCCCGTCCGCGAAGAACAAAGTGAACAGCATGTCATCTCCCACCCTTAGTCCAATGTTTATGCATTTTTTATCCATTTCCCAAGGGCTCTATTGTCTATGCTAATCTATTGTCCAAATAGATTTTAAAAAACGTGGGTGATAAACAGCAGTCTTGTCTCAATCCTTTTGTGGTTTCGAATGAGGTAGTAACTTCACTACCTACTTTGAATCTCGCAGTGTTTTGCTCATAATATTTCTGGGTAGCCTGAATCTAGATTGGATTGATCTCCAAGTTCTTCATTTCTTTCCATAGTCTGGAGATAGGCACGCTGTCGTAGGCTTTTTCCATATCTATTAGAGCTACGTATGTCTCTCTATTTCGCTGGACTCTCTTTTCTAGAGCCACTGTAAAGGTGAAGGCATTATCTATAGTCGATCTCCCAGGTCGGAAACCTGCCTAGTCTTCTGGCTGTTTTTCTTTGATTTCTTCTTCAATTAAAGTTTTTAATATTCTGCAATATATTCGCCCTATAGTTGGTATCATTGCGGAACGCCTCTGTAGTTTCTTGCGTTGCTTTTTGGGCCTTTTTTATGAATAGTAGGTATGTAGGATTGTCTCCATTCTTCAGGGGTACTTTCTCCATTGAGACATCTTTCAAAAAGCTTTCGCATAATTTCTAATAGTTTTGGTGGGCCATATCTAACTAACTCTGTATGTATTCCTCCTGGGCCTGGAGACTTCTTTAATTTTGTAGCTTTTACTGTTTCATTGAGTTGACTGACTACTGTTAAATGAAGCTTTCCAACGAAAACAATGAGTTCTTCCTCCATACAATTTGTTCTTGTTTCCGTTAATAGTTCTTTGACCCATTGCCCATTGCCTATCTGATTGCTCATTCATTGAGTGCTCGACCTATCTGATATATTATTTAATACAGTACTAGTTTTATGCGTTGTTCTTAGTGATTTTATAGTCTTGCTTCAGAGTTCTTTTATAGTCTTGCGTTTCTTTTCCCAAGCAATATTTTTCTTTTTTTATTACTTCTTGTTTAACTTATCTACACAATATACACAACAGATACACAAGTACACCTGGTATCAACACACCAGAGGGCTAAAATCAATAATAGATTATTTTATCATAAAGCAAAAAAACTACTCTGAGGGTGCAGGATGTAAAAGTGAATAGAGGAGCAGACTGCGGGTCTGACAACTGTTTGGTTGTTGCTAAAATCTACATACCGTTGACGAGAGCGACTGAAGAAACAACAGAAAATGAGAAAATCAAACACCAGATATAATCTGGACAGCCTGGAAAATGAGAGTACTCGCCTACTATATTCTTGGAGATCGGAACAAAAACTAATTGAAGTAAAACGATCCACTGAGGAAGAATACGAGCATATAAAATTATGTATTAAGGCAGCTGCAGAAGAAGCGCTAGGCAAAGATAAGACAAAACTTATTGGATAGAGAAATCGAGGAAAAAATTAAACAAAGGAAAGAAACCTATCAAAAATTGCTTCAATAGCGGGGATGAAACAATAGCCGAATACAAAAGAATAAATAGACAAAATATATTATTACGTTCTGTAAACAAAAACTGTTTATTTGAAACTTAATAACGCAATATCATCAGTATTAGTTGAATTCTAAACTTTTAATGAGTTTTCGAAAAAAGTCTCTTGACACAGATTTAGAAGCATGATCGACAGCTTGGCATTTTAAATAATAAATACTAGAAGACTTTTTAAACTAAAGAATTTCGAAACAAAATAAGTATTTGAAAAATTGTGAATGTCTCTTTTGCTTCTTCTTACTTTGTCAAAGTTTCTATGTTATTTGCTGATCGATGATACTGATGATGAACTACAAGTACTTGAAGTACTAAAGTATGAGTTTAAGTTTGAGACATTACCGTTTCACAGCTAACAACTAACACTAAAATAGATGGGCACAGAGTAGAGAAACGTCCTCGGTGATATATAAGTCTGTTGACATGAAATATGATGTTCCCAAAGCCGTTACATATATATTTATATAATTTATTCACGCAGTAAAAACGGTGAAGTAAATATTTATAAAAATATTTATAAGAGAATGTTTCTTCAGAGCATTTTCACTTTTCGTTCTAAATACGTCGCATAATATCTGATTAAATCATGTCATCCCAAAGCGTTAATATATCACATTTAATTCGGCACTTTTTTACATGGACTTTATTAAAAATTGGAAAAGGATGTGACGTAAAACCGCGACAGTAGAGATGCTTTAATTAAAGGGAATAGAAAGGAAGTTTATATAGACATATAAAAGTCAGAATTTGAACAGAACTGTATCATTCCGAGTTATCCATGATCACATACAGAATGAGGGAATTTCTGGTAAGCCATATTAAATAATCCGCACTTAATTTGAATTTACATATATTTTAGTAGAGAAACCTAAATATTTAACAATTAAATGTTGACATGTTTTAAATCTTACCGTCATTTAACTGTTAGTTATTTCGTGCATTAAATAATCTCTATTTCTTTCAGATTTAATCAAATAAAATTTTGCAGTTTCTATTTTATATTTAGATGTAATTAAGTAAAATACTACTTCTGTTGATAACATACGGTGTCTCCATATTTTGGATTGGATATTTTTTGTGTATTTCTTCTTAATATATGAAAAGCACTTGAAGTAGCAGTTGAAAAGAGAGACAAATTAGACACTATGAAACTAAGCTCACTTTAAAGATATCGCCAATATCGAACATTTATTTAAACAAGACATTGAATTGTTTCTCTTCAATAAATTCCTAAATAGATTTAGAGTAACCATCATCTGATTCCCTATGTCTATTATTCCCAAGCATATTAGGTTATTGATTATGTCATATAGAAAGGAACGAAGACGTTTACGGGTTTTTAGTGCAGTAATCAGACAATGGGTCTTTAAAGAAGAAAAAGCAACAGAGTGCTATTAAATTAGAGGGTGGAAATTGGAGATAGGGGTGAAAATGCACCATTTTCAGTTTTTTCAATGTCCCTTACAGTACCGAGATATTTTTTTTTAAATTTACAGTTCATATTTATTTTACACCGACAAAATTAGGTACATAAGCCACGTAAATTTTTTAAAAAATTTTCAAATGTGTCTTCTTGTTTTTTTTAGGGGGTACACAATTGTGGGTCTTGGGAGTGAACATATAAAAGCACAATCCTGAAATTTTCTTTATTACTTTGTATGGATTGAAGTAAAATAGTTTTTGTTTTTGCTTAAACAAAGAAACACGTTGCATTTTGTGCATCGGATTCTTTAACGCCTTTCCCACCCTTCCAACCTGCATTTAACCGGATTCTTCATTTTTTCGTTGTTTGGCCAGTGTTCAAATCCGTCAAAGCGTTTGTCCACACAGGGACCATTTGCAGGTACTGCAAGAAATATTGAGAAGTGTAAGTTGCAGCAAACTGAAAAAAATTATAGTTCAAATATTTACTACCATATTCGTGAGTTTTTACATTGGATGGAGTAAAATTTTCTTTTACCGGAAAATCTTTGCTGCTGAAGTTTCCATTATTTCACTGCAGCTTCTGGAAATGTATTAGGGGTAGATCGATCGTATTCAGAATCCGAATAACTCTCGATTCTATCCGGTCTCTCAGTCGGTGGCTCTTCAGGAAAATCAAACTCATGTTCTTCTTATTCTCCTTTGGACTCAAAATCCGCTTCCATTTCCATCTTTATATATTGAACTACTGCTTAACATAATTAATTATAAATGATCAATCCGTAATTTAGTTCTCTCATTTCTATAACTGGAAGCTTTCGCTTGCTTATTTCATACGAGCTTGCTGATTTCATTATCTCATACATATCATGAGTTTTGTACTGAAAGGCATTATTGTTTTAGTGTGCAGTCGTTCTGCTATTTGGACACATATCAGCATCGCAGGACCAGAAGACAACTGACAAAAGTGCGGCTAATACAAATAAAAGAGATATTCTTTCCATCCCACAACCACAATCAAATATATTGGTGTACAGAACACCTCAAGCATCATACAGCGGGATTCCATCCTCTCCGCAACTGTTTGTCCCCAACCAATTTCAGTACAAAAATTACTTCAGCAACTCTCAAAATGGAAATTCCTTACAACCAACCTATACTACCAACCAACAGAGTTATAACGGGGTCAACTACTTTCCACTTACCACTCAGACTTTACAGATAGTTCCCAGACAGCAACTAGTAACACAACAAGCCCAAGTGACCGTACCTAATCAGTACCAGTATCAGACACCCAATACAATATCTGGAACGGAAGGATTGAAGGTACCAGTAGAAAAACAGTGCCCTGTACTTACACGTACTGTAGTTGTTCCGGTAGCTAAACCGGTATATATAAGAGTACCAGTTTACATCAAGGTACCTGAGACTACTCCCTTGAGCACAGTCAACAGTGCCTATCAACAGCCACAAGTCAATTACCAGCAACCACAAACAGTTCTGTTTAATACACCCAGTGTGGATTATAGTATCCCTGCATTAGATTATCCCAAAGAAGTACATATAGGTGGTTCTCATCATGTTTCTCATGTCAAATCAGACAATGCACCAGAAAGAGTGCATCTAGCCATACCACAAACCCTAAACATCCAGGAAATTGCCGCAGCAGACTCCGAGTTGAAGCAAGGTGCCAAAGAACAATAAAATATACCAATTCAAAGACTAGTAATACATGAAGACTGTGGAGGTAATCAGTCAGATATTCCAAAGTTAATTGTTGCCGTTACAAATTCTATGAATGTTAATTTAAATAAATAGCTAATTATACTATCAAATTTGACTATTTAATGCTTAATAGGAGAGGGGATGAGGGGATCTGCGTAGGTTGAGGTAGAAGAACATGAAATTATGATGAATGATTTAAAATTATGGTAAATACATAAATTACTGATTTACATTCGTTCCCATGGTGAAAACTGAAAGTTCTCAGCTATGATTAATTTTAAAAATTATATATTACATAAGAGCATTACATTAAGACAGTATAAAAGTGCAAATATGAGTGTAGACATGTGTTCAATAAAAGAATGTGAAGTTTCTGCGGTAGATGAAGAAATTGGTCAGAACTCTCTGGAAAGGTGAGTGGATACCAAAAGATGTATTTTACCACAATTTCACTACCTGTTGATGAATCTTCCTTTAATTTGGACGAATAGTAAAACTTCATGACGCTATTAGATTCTTTATATGAAAAAAAAATCTGCGTGAAGCACAGTACACGTGATAGAAGCGAATAGTTCTTTACCAACTCGTTGAGAGAGTGAGAGAGAGAGGGGGGAGATAGACAGAGAGAGGGGAGAGAGAGAGGGGAAGAGAGAGAGAGAGAGAGAGATATTGTACATATTGTCTTTAGGGTATATAAAGCGTGACACATATGTTCGCGATTCTAAATGGTGTAGAATTTTCGAGAATATAGCATCACTCGTTGCTCCTGATTTAGTCGTGGCAATGTTCCGGACGTTATTCATATCTAATTCCTCACGAAGAAAGTGAAGTAAGTAGTGGCAAAGACGCATCCTCCGCAAAAAGATCATCATCCATTTGGATCGGATTCGAATGCCCAATCCAGATATATCCAGCAGGATATGCATAACTAATATTGTATTCTGGTTAATCCCGATTCTGTCACGGTAGTTTATAAATTATATCAAAATTGCTTTCCACTTTAGAACATTTGTATGTGATCGTTTGTATATGTGATCGAGCTACTCTTCTACGGATTGATACATATGTTTTACTAATTTGATTAGCGTTTACATACCCTGCAACTTTTTTCCATTTCATACCCTGCAATTTTTCACCAATTTTCGGTGAATCCGGAAAATCTACCCTTGCGATCGTGACTTCACCTGTATCATCACAATCAATATGCACTAGTTTTCCCACTGCACCGTTTGCTAAACCATCGTCAAATCAATATTTGTTGTTATCATATAAAACACACCTTCGACAAACACAGTTTCATATGGCAGTCCTGCAGTGTCAATAAGTGACATTTTACGTACAAAGGCGTTTCTGACGTACAAAGGCTTCTTGTTCTGCAGATGAGCATCCAGCATAAATATCGCTGCATTCGCTATATCTGTTTCTCTCATATTATTCATATACTTTATCTCACTTGTGATCCGAAAATGTTATAAAATGTGTCGTGACGCGACCTTGAAAAATCACTGTCATGCGGCTAAAGAAATATTAACTTCAAAAAATAATAATTTTGCATCTATACGGCGTACAATATATATGTGTAGTTGAACGACCGGCAACCCTGACCTACACAATGTTTTTCATTGGCGTAGACATTTTTTTTTCTTAGGGAGGTGAAAGTAGAAGGTTTTTATATGCATATTTTCAACACCAAAGCTGATAATGAATGCAAGTTTCCACACCACTCATGAAGTATTGCTCTCAGCGCGTTACCATTTGTTAGTGGGTGGCTCGCTAGTAGCCATATTTCCCACAAGAAACAAAAATAATATGTACAAAACAGCTAAGTAGCCGTGAAAAATAAACTTTAAAACGGAAAAATAAAATAAATATACTTGCAATTGAAATACAGTCATATTTATTGTGTAAGTAGGTACCTACCTAACCTACCAAATCGTCAACACTCAACGCCGATTTACTTTGACTCAATGCTTTGACAAAGATCAGAGCTTGTTTGTTAATAAGTACCTACATAACTAAACCGAGACTAAATACAACACATTTTTAAAAATAATTACAAATGCAATACATACATACCTACCAGCTTCTCATCGCAAAGCGATTTCCAATACACACACTTTTTACAGCCAATCCAAATTAGAAACTGACCTTGAGGTATTTTACCGTCATGTAAATTTTCATTTCATTCGTGGCTAGGTATGTACACGGTTTTAATTTTATAAATAGTCTATAGAATTTTTAATTTTGCCCACTGATGTAAATTATTAATTTGTGATCTAGGATGGTAAGTATCTACATAAAAATAAAGTCATTGAACAATAGGTACCTACTTATGTAATAAACCAGAGAGCGTTTTCAATTTTCGTAAATCCCAATAAAACGCCTAACTTATATCGTTGTATTTATAACCTAGCGGCCTCAAGCACTGGGATATTTTTTGGATGAAATTATTTGAGAAATGTCTTAAGTGGAAGAGGTACCTATTAGTACCTACCTCAGTACACGTCAGTACCTAATTCGAGCAGTCCATAAATCAACTTTTTTTTGTTAAAGTCGGCTCTGCTCTAACCCCCACTATAAATTTTTACCGTCAAATAATATTTTCCTTACATTTTTTAACATATCTATCCTATCTTGTAAATAAAGCGAGGTCTGGTGGAAATCTGCGTTTTTCAGGTTTCATACGAAACGAACAAAAATGTTTGCTAACCGCCATACTTTTCCAACTTATTTTTGCCGTATTTTTGCTAATATTGAGAAATTTGAGAATTACATGTGGCAACTGCGCGAAATCTTATATACGGTCATTTAACTACAGATACATAGTGAATGAACTGTAGTAAGGTGCTTATTTCTGTTACAGGTATCGAATCGAGCAATCAGAACTCGCTACGGCTCTAGACTAGATAGCATTATTTAGATAGACATTATCTCCAGAGAAGGCACGGTTACCCTTATAGAAATATGAAGTGATATAACGGTAAAGCGTATGTATTGGTAAAGTTATACACACATAGCATATTGACATTAATGTTAACCGTTCTCTTTCATGTATACCTCTACCTCTATTTTGCTGCCTCTGTTCTGCGCTACTACATAAACAGTATAGACACCGATCCAAGATTTGTATTGGCCAGTCCTTTATATGGTTTTTAATATAAATCAGGCCAGCAAAAATAATAATAATATTCAGCCATCTCTCCCGCAAAAGTCTTCTGGGAAAATAAATTATCGTGGGTGGAATTATGGGCGTAGATAGTTTAGTTATATTATTATTAAAAATCACCACATTAAGCTAAAAGCGCTTTTATAAATCTCAAGACTGTACGTCTTTGAAAGGTCACATACGATAAAACATTCACACTTTAAACCAATAGAAGCGCTTTAAATGTAAATAACAAAAACAAATAAGAATAAAAACAAACAGCAACATAAACAAGATATATACATATGCGACTGTGTATCTCTACAAAAATAAAATCGCATTACATCACTCACGCATACTCCCTTAAATACCTAAAGACTTATGCGAGTATCTGTATGAGAAATTAGAGAAATTAAAGTCGGGTGCTTAGCCGACAGATTTCTTTGACATTGCCGACAGATAAATTTGACATTGTCATGGCACTCTTTTGCTGCAAACTCTAATTAGAATACTTTCATAGAGATGGAAATAACGAGCTGCATGATATACTTAATTTCTTCGCCAACAAGAGATAATGTTACCTAGCTTCTCATCACGTCCCACGTAGTTATTTTCATAAGTTTCTGTTATTAAAAGATACGAGTTGCTCGTTAGAAAGTAATCCGAACGCTGCAAGCTCGTGAAAAAATACGGATTGTACGCGAAAGAAGATTATGCAATAATGCAAGCGGGATATACAGGTAGAGATAATATGGACTTTAGGTATAAATTACAACTTTTAAGCAATCCAAAGGATAAAATTGGTACAAATGAAACGTCGGGGATTTACGAAATTAGTTGTAATGATTGATATCTAAAATATGTTGGGCAAACAATTAATTACGGTCAATTAATACAAGGTTTAAACACCATATAAATATGGGTCTAGTGTTGCCAACGTGCTTTTGTGAACATTCATAAAATAGCTACTATTTTGTAGCTTCTAATACGTGTGATTTAAAATGAAACCATTTAAGTTAAAAGTTTTTTACCCATTTTAATAGGTGATTGCTTCTTTCAACTTCTAACTCAATGGCCACATCGAATAAAACATAATTTCAAGAAATTTTTAATAACGACTATAATTTATTACGTTTATAATATTGTATTTACATTATCATAGCCGCTTCCAACATTCCATGCCAACTTGAGAGAAAGCACATAATATATATGTATGATTATTTACTGCCTGAGTTAAACTTTATATTAAGTTGAAGAACCTGAGGTTAGTTTTTGACGTTAACATATCATATATATTAAGTGTATGATGCTTGAAGTCAAACCTGCGTCTGTGTTCGAAACTTTGAAGGATTCCTCTTATAATGATAAATTACGTAGATATTACTCATGTTCATACCTACCAATAAATCCAGTATTGATCTCTATATTACAGAGAATTTAATGATGTTTTATTGAATACCAGCGAAACGTTAACGTATTCACAAATTGGAAATGATAATTCCCAATTTTAAAATGCACGAACCGAACCATGACTTGAAAATTTATATCCGATGTAGGAAACCAGAATTCCTCCCGGATACATAATCTATCTCCTAATATCTTAAAATACTTTAGTCGGTCATAAATCACGCAAAATATTAGTCATTCATAAATCAAGTACGTTTATCTATACATAAAAATTATGTGTATGTGTATATATATATATATATATATATATATATATATATATATATATATATATATATATATATATATATATATATATATATATATATATATATATATACATATATATATATATATATATATATATATATATATATATATATATATATATATATATATATATATATACACATACACATAATTTTTTTCGAATTTTCGAAGAAACAATTAATACATACAACCAACAAATTATTTTAGTTTTGACTAAGCAAGCAATTTCTGTATCACTCCCTCTTTGAATGCTTCAGAACTCTATTGTATATGTAATTCAATATTTTTCCGTATATAATTGGAAAAAGTAGTTGTTTTTCAATAGGTTCAACAAGATTTTATGCATTTTAAAGTTTAACATCTTCTGGATAACTGTATGCCTAATGCTTTTATATATAATATGTTCAAATAGAACAAATATAAATAGTAGACTAGGTTTGTGTATTCTAAGAATTTGAGTTCCGTCAAAAACTAATGTCATAAAACGACACTGCAAGTGTTGGAGTATTAATATTTTAAATTCAAGTATAAATGATCAATGAAATAAATCGTATACTGCTCTGAAGATCCTCAAGAAAGGTGAAAGAACTTACTAAGATTACTTTTCACAAAATATATATATATATATATATATATATATATATATATATATATATATATATATATATATATATATATATATATATATATATATATATATATATATATATATATATATATATATATATATATATATATATTAGCTTTGAAATTCTTTGCTATTCATATTTGTTTTGTGAAAAGTAATCTTGGGTTTGTAGCATTTCATTACATAGAAATAAGCAAATAGACGAATAAGAAGGAAAACACACTTACCAGTGCTATATCTGGACACACATACGGAAATGAACCACTATACACACGAAAACGAACCACTTAGAAGTTGTACAAGTTCTTTCACCTTTCTTGAGGATCTTCAGAGCAGTATACGATTTATTTCATTGATCATTTATACTTGAATTTAAAATATTAATACTCCAACACTTGCAGTGACGTTTTACTTTTCACAAAACAAATATGAATAGCAAAGAATTTCAAAGCTAATATATATATATATATATATATATATATATATATATATATATATATATATATATATATATATATATATATATATATATATATATATGTGTGTGTGTGTGTGTGTGTGTGTGTGTATATGTATATGTATAAGTTCTTTGCTATTCATTGCGCAAAGAAATCTTGGGTTTGTAGCAATTCATTACATAGAAAAATAAGGAAATAGATGAATAATACGATGTACGATAATGTACGGTTTTATTTTTTTTCCGAGTTTATTTTTAAGTTCTGTCAAGACTGTGACAAAGTAACTCTGAAAATTATGAAGTATTAATATTCTAAATTCAAGTATAATGATCAATAAAACAAATCGTACATCACTCTGAAGATCCTCAATGAAGGTGAAAGAACTTGTACAACTTCTAAGTGGTTCGTTTTTCGTATATATGTCCAGATAGACAACTGGTAAGTGTACTGGTTATTCATCTATTTGCTTATTTCTCTATGCAATGAATTGCTACAAACCCAAGATTTCTTTAATTCACGGAGTATCGGATATGTGTATCTACTATAATACTGTATTGCCTATTGCATAGCGCATGTCCACTTCACATGACTCAGTTCATGCGCTATGCGCTCGGCCGTTCTGCTGAAGGGATGTCGAAAGATTTCGCTTGGAAGATCCTCCCTTCCGTGTTACCATCCTTTCCATTTTACGCTAACATGGCAATTCTGCAAACAGAGCGTCCACGCTTTCCATTATATGAAATCGTGAAATGTCCCATATGGTGAGGTGGTACTTCCACCGTTGTCTAATATGGTCAGGTGGTACTCCCTCCGTTGTCTAATTTGGTCAGGTGTTACTCCCACTATTGTCTAATATAGTAAGGTGGTAGTCCCACCGTTGTCTAATATGGTCAGGTGGTCCACCCACCGTTGTCTAATAGGGTCCGGTGGTACTCCCTCGATACCCTCTTCACTGTTTGCCGCTTGTACGTCTTCTTTGGGTTCTGTATGGCGGAGAGATGCCAGGTCATCCATAATTCTTATTTCATTAAGAAATTGTTTAAATTATTTCACAGTGACGATCTCACTTCTGATGTTAATTTAACAGTATATTCTGATTTAATTAAAACCACAATACACCCTCAATTACTTTATTCTTTAATTTACAGAGTATCGGATACGTGTATCTGCTATAATACTGTATTTTCGACTGCCTAGCGCATGTTATTAATAAATAAACCTATGTTAAAAAACAAATTCTAACCAATGCTTTTTCAATGCCAATATTGTGTTAAGATTAAAATAATAGTCACAGAACTATAATAATATCAATAGCATTTTGTATCTTAAAATTCAGATATTAGATTACAAGATAATAATTAATATTTTTTAAATTTTACATATTGGAAATACTTAATATAGAAGAAAATTTTAGCTTATTTTGAACCTCCCTTGAGAAAAAGATTTCTTCATGCTCTAAAACAACAAGATTAAAAAGAAATACTAACAGCCGAAATGATTCTATACACTGAAAAAATACAAATCCTTGTTCATAATAATTGGCGTCCATTTCATGTGAGAATCATCAGGAGCTTGAGCAAAATTAAAGTAAGTAGCAAAATTAATAATATTAATATAATTTAAATATAAAAAATTTAATTCATTCATCACAATTGTCTTATTAGAAACTTACTTCACTAGAAAGCTAGCCAATATAATTATAAATAAAACAATAAATATATTAACATATAATTACAACCATAACAATATATATATATATATATATATATATATATATATATATATATATATATATATATATATATATATATATATATATATATATACACAACTTACCGGTGAAAATGATACAAAAAAACAAAATTTGAAATTACTTTCCAATCATTTTGTTCTCAGTTTTACTTAAAACTAGATTAGATTTCTTTAGCAATTTTATAATAGTTACATTAATCATTAATCATTAATCGTCAGATAACTAAAACAATTCACCGACGATGTCAATACGATAATTATAAAATAAACGTTATTTTTTCCGCAGACGACTATAAAATAAATAAGCTGATGAAGAGCTAATGCTTATACAATTATAAGAAAATATGATTATATATGACAATGATATTATATATTATAGTAATGATAGAGGAAGGCATTTCTTTAATAATCAATGAAACCATTTGTTCAGCTACGCAAATCAAATGTCATGGCGTGGGATACCGGATATTTTGTTTATCTACTATAAAGTTTATATTACTTATTACCTATTTTATTGGTTTTATCCACAACCGACCCATAAAATATAATGGCAATAAAATGGTGTAGGTATGTGATACAATTTGTATGTTGTTTAATAAAAATAGAGAATAATAAATTTTTGAATGAATTTTATGAATGAATTTAGATAGGAAAATAAGCAACTAAAAACCTATATTTTTTGGAAAGCATATAGAGAATAACAAATTACTTCAAACGGGTCACAACTCCGCGGATCAGCTTCCTCAATGTGTACAAAAGATCTCTATAGACGGTTGTGGAATACCGCAATTTCCTTTAAAATTTAGAAGCTCCCAAAGTGGCGTCTCCACGCGGCCATATTATGCAACATCGAACATATGACAGGTTATATCAAAAGGTTTGTGGTATTGTACTTACAGAACATTTCACTCTATATAATTCTAAGAAGAGAAACTTCGACTTCGAAACTAACGTGAATTATCCGCCAAAAATATAAAGTAAATAAATCTGTAGTGGATTAAAACCTTTGAAGTCACAGAGCGCTTTTTCGATCATAGAACAAATGCAGAGGAACAATTGTAGCATGTGGTTAGTGTTAGCAAGCCTACTGCCTGACATATGTAGGCACCATAATAACCAAGGAAAAGTACCAATTTATCTATAGCTTTAAAAAAGTAGAAAATGCTATAGTTAAATATCAAATGAATGTGTGGGATCAAAAAATCCCACAAGAACATATACAGTACTTATTTTATTTATATTACAATATATTAATGAACAATATTATTCCAATATTATTCATTAATATTATTCCAATATTATTCGTTATCTAGGGTTCGTATAAAAGAGTGCATCGCCTGGTCACCATTTGACCGCACTGCTGGATGATAAATGCAGTAAAACTTAGTCCGTTTTCTCTTGTACGTCTTGTATATCGTGTAGGAGGCATCTACGTAAGAAGGAGAGTTCAAGGTCACAGCCCTAGGTACTGTATGCGAGAGGTAGGATATGATATACACATTGGCGTGGTGCCGCACAGGGCTAGGCATCTGTTCATTTATTCGCGTAATGTAATACTATATTAAACTACAACATTTGAGATATAACAGCATTATTTAGGTACGATTTTATGTCACATAACATTTTCATAACGTTTGGTCAACAGTAATAATTTGAGTACGTGACCCAAAGTTTCCCAACGCAATTAGAGAAATGTTATTATACTAATAGCAAATACATGATTTTCTGTTATTCATTACAAATAACAGTTAGGTACATATTACAAACTGTAGGAAACTAATAATTGTTCCAAGTTGGTATTTAAATAAACTTGTATCGAAGGTATTATTTATTTCACTGCCATGATTATTTCTTGAAGTCTCTGAATACCTATAGGAACTTTGAACTTAAACCATTTTATGTACGTTCTGGTACAACAAATTATTACTATTGTACTAATATTATTTAGTAGTAGGAATAATCTACTTAAATTTTCTATTTATTGACTGTCAACGTATATTTGATTTGAGATTTTAAATGAAAATGCTATGATTGTAACACAGAGAGATTGATTATTATTTATCTATACACTTTCCTCGAGAACAATCCAGTCATATGTAGAGTGGCGAGCAGTTCATGCAATAATTGTGGCTTGAAATTTTTTAAGTAATGCGTAATGCCTGTGAATTGATTATATAAATATGTCAAAAGTGACTTATTAAATTCCTATTAAATTTATTTCCATTTCATAATTTTAAACCATGCTTACAGGTGCGGAAAAGACACGTATCGTAAATTATTTTAATTCTAGGTGGTCTTTAGTCCTATTTCCAACCTTTTCCAAGTTAGCAAAACTTGAGGCAAGAGTTGCAAGGAAAAGCAATTTGATTCAAGATCAAGAAATGATAAATTGGCTCCAAATTGACTCCAAATTAAACAGCGCGAATAAAGCAATTATGCAGCCGTAAAAAGCTTTTGTTATATGACCACAACAAAGAAGCAAGGCTGCTCCTTGCTGAGTAAGTTGTTGACACAGCTGAAGGTTTTTGATCTGCTGTCATTTTAATGAGATATGAAGCTGAATATGTGTCAAAATTTGGGTATGCAACGTGTATCGCTACATTTTTATCTCTCCCTATTACTCAAATGGCAATAACACCTGTATATTTATGTTTTTATAAATCAACGCCCTTTCTAAAAAGCCCAGTTTAGATTTCGTATATTTCCACGAGATATGAGACTCGAGAGATGTTTTTGTCCAAAATACTACATCTGTTTGAACTCAATTATCTCGATTTCTAATCTCGCTCACACAAAAATTAAACAAATTATTTGCTGTTAGATCAATGAACGTGAAGGAATAATTAACAATGAACAATGACTATTGCTGTTAGATCATGGAACAAGTTATCGTCCTTGAAACACATAAGGATCAACAACATGGAACAGCTGCACTCAGCCATTGCCTATTGGTATTAGAATTTGGCTATTTTTCCAAACTTACACATATTCAGCTTCATATCTCGAGAATGGTTAGGCGTATTTCCGTCAATTTTTTTTTGGATTAAAAATTGAAATCCCCAACTTATGTAGTACGTGTCTTTCACGTTGGAGCGATAGGAAGCGATATAACAAAATTCGCGACCTTTGACCTCTTATATGTTACGAATCTTCAGTCACGAATCTCCAGTCCAATCGGTGGCGTCATTTTTAGGCGCACATCGATACATCATAATATAAAGTTTAAAAAACAAAATTGCGGGGAGGTCGATTTTTTAAAGACGATTGATTAATAATTGTCCTGGATTATTATGCGATCTTGCAATTATTATGCGATTTCGCTTTCGACTGTGCTTTTCACAAGCTATTCTTGAAAAAAATGGAAATTATGATGTGAGGGATATTCCACTAACTTTTTTAGATCACACCTAAAAAGCATATCTCAATATGTTGTAACTAATAATAATGTTTCCGAATTTAAAGATAATAAGTATGTGGTGCCCCAGGGATCCATTTGAGGACCCAAGCTGTTTTTGATTTTTATTAACGATATTCATTATTCTCTATTACCTAACAAATGCATACTGTTTGCGGACGATATCACTTTGTTTATATCACACAGGGATGTTTTTCAGTAAATTATACATTTAAATATATTAATTAAATAGGCTAGGTGTGTGATATGTAAATTAAACAGGTGGTTTTCGTTCAACAAACTTACAGTTAATGTAGAAAAACCCAGAGGCTAGCAATTTCTTCAAACCGAGAAAATGTGAAAAGCGATGCTGCTAGAAGTAGTTTTGGATGAAGATATAAACTGGGCAGGTCATGTTGACATTATTTAGAGATCACTCGCAAGCACTTCGTTTTTTTACTCCATAAATTGACACTTGTAGATGGGCTTGATATATTTACTATATCGATTTCTTCGCACCTTGTGTTTTTTCATTCTCGTCTACTCTATGCGGTTTGTTGTAAGGTAATTCTATAAGGTAATTTTATAAGGTAATTCTAATCCTACGAGCAATATGTATTCTTTACACAATTATACATACATTTACATATATTTCTTTCAAGTTTCAGCTAATCTGAGCAAAAAATACCTAACCTAATGAAACTCGATTTTGATTTACCTCAATTTCTATTTGCTAGTAGGTATATTTTTATTTATTCACAATATATCTTCCGATCAGCATTCTTAATTCCCCTATCAAGTATATTGTAGGAACAGTATATCAGAACAGATTTAGGTAACCTACATAAGCGCAACCCTAATCACATATGGAGTTATAATTAAGTAGATTTATCGACGGTACGTTTAGAAAAACTGTCCACGGATCTTCTTCTAACCCAAACCCGATCTGTTGGTGCGATGCTGGACTCGATATTGAATAAAATAACGATAAATTACACAACGGAGGAAATTCTACTTATAAAATCTTAATTCTTGAAGGTAAATCGATATTAACATATTAGTAAAAGATAGCGTGAACAATTCCAATATATCATAATAATTTTAATTACCATGTAGCGAAATTAAATAGGATTCACGACGGCACCAGACTTTGACCCGATTCTGCTAATGAATCCAGATCATAATTCGGTTCTATAATTTCAACAGTTCGTCCAGAGTTAAAAAAACTTTATTTAAAACTAGCTCTCAACTAAAAGTGGCCTTCGGAATATGAATAGCTTGTATAAAAGGATTTTTTCTATCCTTATCATCATTCACTTGTGGGATCTGCTAATGAAACAATGAAGGCTTTTCTGGTAAGTGTTTGGACACATCTTTTTAAATCTCGACAGCTTATGACCAAAATTTATTAGTTTTAAATTATATAAATAAGTTGGTAATGTTATTCACTTTAATGTATGCACCAAGAATATGCAAATTATTCTACTGATTTAATATTATTAAGTTGTTTACGATTTGGTATCGACGGAATAAAGATCAAAATACAGGGTACGAAAAATGTACCTCCACTCTTTAATGGGGCATTTTAATTTGATTACTTAGTATTTTATTTATCCATTACTTACTATATTTTATACAATTACATTTACACTTGGTAATAGACGTCACACACTTCATTTCTTTGAAAAAGTGTCATCGACAATCAGTCGATTAGCTGTCACATGTTTTTCGGTAATTAGTTTTCTTGGAATATCGATTTCGTTTTCACGAAATGCAAGTGAATGGGTATCCGTGGGTGCTGAGTGCCCCATTATATTTAGGCCATTGTTAAACCCATGTTTTTTGAAATATTATTAATTATTTCTAACTTTTGAACTAGTTGAGATAATGAGACCTTGCCAGTCTTCCAATTTTGATAGGTTTTGAGTTTTTTCTTGAGATTTATGTCTTTTCTTGGAAATGACAGGGAATTTTCGGGGATTAGGCAACTTGGTTATCTTAAATGCAGCTCCCTGTATATTATTTTACAGTTGGGAAGCTCATTTTTCCCTTTTCGAATATTCCATATATTTGTCATGGAAATTAAACAGTGGTGGAATATCTATTTATGTAACCAGTTGGGAAAAGTACTATTTTGTGTAACGAGCAGATTTCTGAAGAACGAGCGCTAGCGAGTTCCACAAAAGGATGCGAGTTACTCAAAGTAGTGTTTCTCAACGTGTTTCATACAAGATTTTCTCTAATTTTGACCAATTTTTTATTTTATGAGAAGATAACTTTAAATAACGTACCGTGAAATGAACTTTACAAAACCTGTTGCGAAATATTTTACTTTTCGTAACTGGATATGAAAAATAAGACGAGTCTTAAAGTCAAAGAGTTTTGAAAAGTGTCACTTTACATGTCAAAATTAGAAAAAAAACCTTTTATTAGAGTACTGGTTTTATTAAGGTACTGAGTTGTATCGATATCCTACGAAAAAAATAACGATTCACAAAGTATACTATGGAAATAAAAGACAACATGACTTTCCCGAATAAGTGCTTTTACTATACTGGGTGATCGAGTATAATGTCGCCCCTCCATCCTTATGTTAATTGTTTGTCGTACAAAACAGTTTTAAATTAGTTTTAATTAGTTTAACAGTTTTAGTCGCTGTATAGATTTGTTGATATACAGGAGAGTGATGTTTTTTTAATAGATCACTGTGTACATTTTCATATACCCTGTTCATATACCCAAATTCAACTGTCTTTGTAAAATAGACATATACAAGTTTTGTTATTTATATAGTTATATACTTAGTTATTTATATAAAATTGTACAACGCGGCACAGGATAAAACTGCACAATATAATGAAATGTGCAGGGTGCCTCATTTTAATAAAGCAACTCACTTAACCTTTATGACTAAAATTCTGGAAGAGTTGACTTAATATGACCCTGAACATTACACAACATAGATGAAAATATTTTAACAGCAAATAAGTTTAACAGCCAATTGTTGTTTATAAAAAAAAGTCCGAAAAACAGTAAAAAAATGCAAAAAATTGTTTTTTTTAATTTCTAGCAATAATTACACGTACAATCGTTTTGACCTACCTACATTTTCAGCCAACAAATGGGAAAACACGCGAAAAAGCAGCGTTTTATTGAAAATTCATAGCTCTTACAATTTTTAGGCTAAGATGTCCGCGTTGTAAATGTAAATTATTTGTGGAAAAACCTGGATCTGCTGGACGGATAGTTTTGTTACAATTGCCATTTACATTATTTTGGCCTTTATGGCCCTTTTTGGGGTTTCCCGTTTTCTGGGCTGAAAATGCAGCTAGAGAGTTCCGGTAAAGTTCGTTTTGTAGATTTTTCAATATTCTAGATCTTGTGTATGTATTATAGTCAAAACGATTTTTCTCGAGTTATTGCTGGAAACTCACGATTTTTGTTGCATTTTTTTAAATTGATTTTCGGCCGTATAGCGACGGTATCATGAGGATTTTTTTTATTTTTTCACTAATTACCGTACAATTAATTATTCCAAATGCCATTCTGATATTTCTAGCCATTATTGAGACTTCATGCGACTCATTATTGACTTGCACCTGTGGCAAATATAGACGCCATTTTCTATAAATGGCAGCAAATTATGATAACTTGTGTCTTAACTTATGTTTTAAGTATATGTTTTAAAATATGAAATAAAATTTATAAATAGACCAAAATTATAACATTACACTTCGAGAAAAACGTAAGCATTATTCCAATTTTCGAAGATGCTTAAAGTAAGTCAAATTTTACAAAACATTCATTTCAATTTTTTGTTGTATTTCTGTTATAATATCAAGAGTGAAAGTATTACGTGAGGTATTTTACAATAATACTACGTGTATATTTGTTGAAATTGTAAAGTAACGATAAGATATTCCGAAGATAAAATCGAAACATTTTCTTTACAGATTTGCTCCTTACTGGTCTTAGCCGCCAATGCGGCAAAGGACGCTTCCACTAACGGAAAGAAGCGTAGCGTAGAACATTCCCTATACGGAGCTCCTCTGATAGGTAGTTACGGAGGTGTCATCAGCCCAGCAATTTCCTATAGTTCCGGAAATGCTTTATTTTCTGGAGTTACAGCAGGAGGCAGCTATGCAACTCCCATTGTTTATGGGTTCGGCGGCAATGCACTACTTTCCGGCGCTTCTACAGGTAAAATGCAATATTTACAGTATATATTGAGATTCAGTAGATGATTTACTTAAGATCTACATATAATATCATTAAAGCAATCATAGCATCATTAAAGCAACAGGTATAACAATAATAAATAAATCAGTAATAGTATTGTTAATGGTGATTTATTTATTATTGTTATTGTTATTATTATATGCCTCAAATTAAAGGCCGGAGAGTCCAGTTACAATATTTATGTGAACTATATAGATAGACGTTCCTATATCTATTTTGAACATAAAATTCCGTTCATCTTTTTTTAGTACTTATACCTTGTTTTATCTCATTTTTCTCAAGTTGTTTTGGTTTATCTCAATTCAATTCTGAATTATTATCGGATAAATTCGGTATTATGGGAGGGGATTACTGGAGTATTAGTTATGGGAGTAAAAAACGCTCGAACCCGTCGATTTTTGATTTAGTTAGTAATTATACAATTTTACAAATGAATTTTTCAAATGTATTTCAGGGACCAAACATTACCGTGTGATAGAACTTTTTAAAATAAGAAAAATGTTCATATAAGTATGGGTCGGGAAATCCTTAGTTTCCGAGATACAGAGATTGAAGTTGGTATAAAAAAAATACTTATTGACTTTAATGGTAAAAATAAAATTTGAAAATTGGCACAAATATTTTTTACTACGTGCTTCCTTTGGGAAAAAAAATTGTTTAGAACCCTACAATTGGGGGCGGTCACTTTCTCCCTTGCAAATACTTTCAACGTACGTCTATGGTCTTAAAACTACGTTCGTTTGAGAGCAAATTTTGTTTGCAAACTTTTATGTAACTTGGCGTTTTTTCAATTAAAGCTCAATTTTTTAGATATTTTACATTTTCTTAGTCAATGTCAACAACTTTTGCCGTAAATCAACAAAATAGTCTTCAAATTAAATTCCTGAAATTAATAAAATTTACGACAAATTTACGACCGATTTACGGCAAAAGTTGTTGACATTGACCAAGAAATTGTAAAATATCTAAAACATGGAACTTTAAATAAAAAAATGCTGTGACATAAAAGTTTGCATATCAAATTTGATATCAAACGAACGTAGTTTCACGACCATAGGCGTACGTTGAAAAATATTTGGAGGGGAGAAAGAGGCCGGACCCCCCAATTACATGATTCTAAACAATTTTATTTACAAGATTTTTTCCAAAAAAGGCAGATATATAAAGCATGTATGTACTCGAAAAGACGATGCATTTTTTTAATAGAGGTTTTATATTTTAATCTTAACAAGTTTTATATTCAAAATTTGTAGGCACTTTATAGGAAGTTTATTTATAGGCAATACCACATATATACAAATATATTACCAGCTCATGCCCTATGATGCTGTTTTGTGTTAATTCGGAAGTCAAAAAACAATTATTAAAATTTAAATGATATTATTATCATACGTTTGAAGCGTTTTAAGTCATTAAAATATTTCGAGGTGTCTCGTCTCGCCTTGTCTCGAAGGATTTTATCTCGTCTCGAGACGTCCCGTGTCTCGTATCTCGCGGCACCTGTAATTTATAATTCGATAGCCACCACAACATTATGCTGAACATTTTCTGCAAACTAATATCAGACCTGATTTTACGAACTGATGTCTTGTCATGCCAACTTATACCTAACAAAAGTCTGATTTCTTACAAAACAACCATTGATATTTTATAAATTCACAGAAAAGAGTAAACCACCACCAACCACCACCACCAACTTCACTTTTTTTAAATATGTAGATCATTTATTTATAGCACGTTTTATAACTTAGAGATTGAAATAATAATTTAAGATAAATTCGCTACATGTACTCTCCCAATAAAATGACGTAAGCGAAAAATTTGCAGGAAGCGAAATCTTTAAAAAAAAATCTTGTTTACTTATGAAAGGGAATGTAATATTTTTAATGTCCTACTAGTCTGTTATTTTGAATTACCTAACTATTTTGAAATACATTAGAGGCGAAATAACGCCCTTGGGAGTAATTATGAATATCCATAACGCCTTTGGGCATTATAAATTTATAATCATGGACATAAATCAATTCTAAAGTAGAAATTACAAATAACCTTGATTACCATGAATAAAAATTTAATGAGTTGCTATGCAATGCGTTTACAAACAATTTTCATTTTTACTGTTTTAAATCGTTCTGAACATACCTAATAGATGTCAAATTAATAAATCGTAAATGACAAAAAAAAGTAAATAACAGACTAATAGGACCTTAAACGTTGAAGGTACCACGGTTGTTATAGGATAATGGCGCCCTTGGTCGGCGTACATTCCGACCTCGGTGCGTTATTATCCTTCTAACACCTTAATTACTATAAGAGACCTGAAATAGATTTTCATGACAATATGTCATTTAGTTAAGGAAATGGCACGTCAAGCCGATATTGGACAGGCAACCGGATGGCGAGTGGTAATCTGGGCCTTTGAGTAGTACAGAGCCCCCTCGTAGCTGCTAAATGACCCCAAATGGGCAGGGGCAGCGATATTGGGGTGGGGCAAAATCGAAAATTTTTTGACAAAGCAACCGGATAAAAATGCGGTAGCATTGAGGGTAACACCTTAATTATATAATAAAAATTTTTTGCCAGCCGAAACACATGGGCCGTTTTTGCACTAGCGAATAAAAAAAAACACGAAAAAAAGTTATGAGACAATCGCTTCAAAATTGGTGAGCATACTTATTGACACTACCAAACATTGGAAAAAAATTGGCATCCGATCCTGATGGGCAGTTTCGGAGAAACAACCCCTCAAGCAGTAATTAAAAAATTCTTTCAGCAATAATTAAAAAAAACACGTAAACATTGTTGAAATCGGATGGCGTTCGAAATTTATACTGTCCTATAAGTACAAAATAATAGTGTCTATCAATGCTGTCCGATTTTGATTAAATTAACCCCTAATTAGCCACCCCCAAACCTCATTAAAATTCCAATAATGCCATACGGTGCACAAAATTGTTGAAAATCCTTTTCAATGAATATTTACCGACTGCTTGGACTCTTAAAAAGTCTGTGCATGCTCATTATGTGTTTTTTGTGATATGTGATGTTTACAAAAATAATCCCCTTGTCCGGTTGCCCACATTGTCCTAAGGGTTGGTGGGGGGATTGTTGCGGTAGGGTGGGGGGTTTAAATGGATAATGAGCATGCACAGACTTTTAAACTTACGCTGCAACTTTGTGCAGCGTATGGCATTATTGTAATTTTAATGAGGTTTGGAGGGTGGCTAAATAGGGGTTAATTTAATCAAAATCGGATGGCATTGATACACACTATTATTTGTACTTAGAACAGTATAAATTTCGATCGCCATCCGATTTCAACAATTTTTAGTGTTTTTTTTAATTATTGTTGAAACAATCGAAAAAATGGGTTTTTCGGCGATTTTGAAGGGTTGTTTCTCCGAAACTGCTCATCGGATCGGATGACAATTTTTTCCCAATGTTTGGTGGTGTCAATAAGCATGTTCACCAATTTTGAAGCGGTTGCCTCATAACTTTTTTCTTGTTTTTTTTATTCGCTAGTGCAAAAACGGCCCGTGTGGTTCGGCTGGCAAAAAAAAATTATTATATAATTAGGGTATTACCTTCAATGCTACTGCATTTTTATCTGGTTGCTTTGTCAAAAAATTTTCGATTTTGCCCCACCCCTATATCGCCGCCCCTGCCCATTTGGGGTCACTTTGGCCGCTACGAGGGGGCTCTGTACTTACTACTTAAATGCCCAGATTACCACTGGCTATCCGGTTGCCTGTCCAATATCGGCTTGACGTGCCATTTCCTTGAATAATTGATAACTTCATAGAGATAATTTGATATAGATAATGGTAATGAAATGGATATTACCCAGAATATTCAGTTATACAATACAATAGTATAAAACATAAGGTTACAATAGTATAAAAATGGAGAATAATTTTGCATTAGCCGAATCTATTGACGAGCAGTTTAGTTATTTAATCTCAAGTAATAGTTTTCTGAAAACTATATTTCCAAATAATATTACCTAATAATAAAGTAACAGGTTTCACTCAATTTAAATGCCAAAAAATTTAATAGTTCTTTCAAAAATATTTGCAGTGGTTATATGGAACGTCAAAGTCGTAACATAGGTACTATGTCCGTCGGTTGTATATTAACGTGTGCAAAATCGTTTAATAATGACTCGTATTAATAATTTATTTATCTATTAATAAAATATTTTGCGACAAAATAAATAAAAGGAGATATCCAAATTAAGGAACTTCCAAAAGCTTATAATTTTTGAAATATATGCTGTAAAATGCCAAATTAATAAAGAAGATATTGAATGGTACTTGAAGATCTTACATAATAATGTTACCGGAAAAGAAATGAGTTTATGAAAAAAAATTTTGAATTTATTTCATGGTGTAATTAAAAACAACAGGGATGTGCTACTTGGATTTGTGTGATAAACGATATATTTCCCGAAAACAAAACCATAACCATATATGACAATTGAATTTGTACTCAACTTAGTTAATAAGTCAGATTTCTACATTTTATTAAAAATACAGTCGACGGAAAAATGTATAACTTACTCGTATATTAAAATGCGATTATAATCGCGATAATTAACTAATAATATTAGTAAATATCGTACATGTACATTGTACTTGAGCTGTAGGACTGGTAGTCCTACAGTAACACGGGATAGTAATCTATCACTCATGTATATAGTTTGTTAAACAAATGGAAAGTCTAGTAATATTAAACCTTTCGCATAAGATTTGCATTTAATCATCTCTCTAGCTAAACTTTGATTATTTTAAACTTCGTAAAATTATAAAACGGCTACAAGATTAAAACAGCTTGCTTAAGCTAGGAGCAAACGCAACATATAATCAATTCTAAAGCCAACGAATCTGTACATTATTGACAATGTCTTTATAATTAATCTACAAAACGCTTAGCTTGTAACAGGCTTCACCTGTACAGGGATACATTTCTGCTTAGAAATTATGGATAAAGCTACGTTTTAATTCATAATATTATATTTTCAAATGTAGGTATTTCATTCATTAAAATGCAGATATTACTAGGTCACAAAAAGATAGGTTTTAAACGCGAGAAACGTGCCGGAGGTACAATGTGCATCAGAATTATGAATGGATTTAAATTGCTCGCCCCAATAAACCTCGCACCAAGTTTTCCCAAAAATATTGGCTTTTTAAAAAGATACTTGAAAAATTTGAAAAGTAATTATTATCAACATATATATTATCAACATATTACCAAGGTCATATAATATTGTGATGTCAGCATTTTACTGTCGATTTGTGTATTCATTATGAAACATTGTGTTTCTATTATAAATTTCATTGTTTTGTCGTTCGGATATCAGTAATTAATTTTTCCCAATACTACGAAATTATTTTATCATCCCCTGTATGTCGTTACAAGAAATTATCAATATATGACTGTGGATGGATCAAATTGCATTAAGTTTTGTTGTGGGGTCATCGAGCAAATCATTTTTCCCAATACTTAGAAAAAACATTTTATCGTCTCGAATAGTTTGAAACCCTCCTTCCATATAAATAAATTATTTTTTGTTTCTAACATCCTATCCTATCTTCAGGTATACATGCCATGTCTTCTGGTAATCTTCAGGTGTAAACTAAATTGTCATCGAAAGAATGGCTGGTTGTATTACTGACAATCAAACACATTTTTAAAGCCATATTAGTTTTTTTAGATACAGACTAATAAATGCACAGATGAACACTGTACCAAATTGATCGACATAGACCTTTATTTACTACCAAACTGATGTTAAATGTTACTTATCGCATATTTCTCAGGTTTTACTGGATACTCTGCGCCAGCCGTAGTCAATCAGGACACTCATGAAATCCGTCATGTAACTCAACAAGTACCAGTAGCGGTACCTCAGCCGTACCCTGTAACTGTGACAAAGACAGTATCAGTACCTCAACCATATGCTGTCAGTGTGCCAAAACCCTACGCGGTTCCAGTGGAGGTGAAGGTTCCCGTACATATTCCCAAACCCTATGCTGTTAAAGTACCACATCCAGTCGCCGTACCAGTAGCAGTCCGGTAAGTGATTTACAAGTTATATCAAAGTAAATTCATATAGAAATAAGCCCAATTAAATTCTCAGTTATCTTAAAAGGAGTTATTAATAATTTTAATATTAACAATTATATCTCACCATCCACGCTCGCTTAGTTTTAAATTTTAGACGATTCAGTAGTACATGGTACAAACAGAAATCACCAGAAATATATTATGTTTGAAGATAAACATTTTGTGAACATCTGATATCTTTGCTATTTCTTGACACCATAGTACAGTTATTATATCAATATCTTCTGGACATCTTCTTCCGTACCTCCTGGAACATCAGCGTGTCCACAATTTAAGCCTAAACATTCTTTGCAGAACATGGTGCAGCAAATTCCGTGACAACCTTTTCTGCATCCGCAAGCTATTTGCTCCCCCGGTAAAAGTCTGAGGTGCAGGAGGTTTGCTTGTACTAATTTGCATTAATTCATTTAGGCCGTTGGAATTAATAAACAAAGGTGATTTTCAAGAAGTTTTATCTCCAAAAGATTTGTTTGTATAGAATGCATTACGAATGCACAAATTACGATTTGAACAGAAAAATGAAAAATTCTGACGGCTGACTGATAATGGGGCAAAATTCAATTATAAAAGTACATTTTTTTCACATAAAATATATCAAAGCAAATACAAAAATGAATTTACGTCTCTTTTTAACAAAATTTTCAATTTTTATTTTGTTTTGTATTTCCCCCTCGCCCCCTCCTATATCTTATTTTTTAATGCGCTGCTATTTAAAAAAAACCTGATAAATAGAAGAATAGAAGAAGATGGTAATATATCGGTAATGTTGAATTAAATAAATTAATACTTGATTTTTAATGCGATTTCCTATGCAATTTTTTCTATCCCTGAAGAAGCTTAAAAATAGTAAAACAAAATTGTTTTAAATTAAAATTTACGCCAGTCATTTTGAATTTTTCGATTATTTCTTCAAATTCGTAATTAGTGACCTCGAAAACTCACGAGTATAAAATTTGGACGATATTTTATTAATTTTGGAGCAATTATTAAAAACAATTTTAAACCTATGCAAATTATGCATTTTTGGATGCGTTTAATGGCTACAATAATACTGAAACAAACCATTTTTCTTGAATTTTTATGAATCTTAAATGAATATCTTTGAAAAACCCTTGAAAAATGAACAGAAGCAGCAGAAATATTTTTATAATTCTGCATAATTATGCATTTTTAGGTACTTTCCTCGTCCTTCTGTGCATACGGATTATGATTTTTCAAGTTATTATACCTAAAAGATGCATTCTATACCATAAAATCTTTTGGAGATAAAACTTCTTGAAAATCATCTTTTTTATGAATGCCAGCGGCTTAATTTTTAGATTCTTTCCAACCCTGCGCTCAAAAGGATTTTAAATATTTCCTTTTAGCCCATACGCACATCCCATACATACATCCTGTGTTTTTGAGAGGTCCACGATTAATTTTTGTGGATTTATGTTATCTGAGACGTACATATTATTTAGTATAATTTGGTTACTAGTAGTATGTATAAAAACTAAAAATAGGATTTTCGCATACAAATGTTTTGTATTCACTCAAGATCTAAGTTTACATGTGTTGTCACCGTGGAATTGAGTTTACAGTATATCTATAAAATATTTATTTTATTGGTATTATACAGGGTATTCCAAAATATTTTTCAAAAATTTCAAGGCACCCAAAAAAATACGTCAAAATGTATGTTCAAAAAATTATCTTATAAACCTGAAAACGGAACTACACACTAAAAATGAGGCGCAAATCTCATTTCCGATATCAAATTTTCATTAAAAAAACAGGGGCGTAGTAAAATCGATTTTTCCGGGGGTAAAACCAATATTATTTTTTTTTATTTTTTTTCTCCTAAACAGTTAGACCTATCAACTCGACTTAAATAAACTTTTGTAAAGATCAATTCGTCCTCCGCATAAAAGTATATGGGTCGAAGTGCCAACCACAAAGATAAAGGAGATATGATTTGTTGAAGGAAACCTTACGAATTTCCGAGCCGTACCTTTAAATTTATATAATATGTAACAACGTATATTTGGGTATATAAGCCCAAAAATGGTAACCCGAGCCGAGCGTTTTATTTGCGATATAGAAAATACAATTAAAAGGACAGGGGCATAGTAAATTAAATTCTGTTAAGGTAAAAAAGATAAATAATTACAATTATTAGGAAGTTTGGAGTAGATATCAATTTTCGCATAATTTACGGAAATTCCACTTTAATGGTTTTTTTTTTATGAAAAATCGATTTTATCACCGCAAGATCTTACGATGGCAAACAAACGAACAAAAATCCGATGACGACCAAAATTTCGATTTCGAATCGATCGTTTTCGAGTTACCATTGAAAAAGTAAAATTAATAATTTCCGCTTTACCGACCCGTGTAACCCGTTTAAGATATCGAGCCGACGTACATAACCTTTTTTCATCATCCATCCATCCTCTACATAAAAGTATAAAGGTCGAAAGGTCCGTCTTTGAGCCAAAAAGGCGTTTTTTACAATGTGGACTTAATACACTTTTGTCCTGGGGTAGATACAGATATTATCTTCTCCCAAATCTCAAGCCTAAACACGTATTAAGTGTTTCCACCGAGAAACCGTGTTCCACTGAAGAGTATATCAAATCAAGAATACAAATAAAATTTAAGCTAAAGATAGTAGTGGCCAAAATATTATAGGTAAAGGCGTTGAGTGAGAAATTATATTTCTCACTCAACGGTAAAGGTAAAGGAAATATTCCGAACGATCTACGATAATAACAGATTATTAGAGTGTAGGTATTAGGTACAGCCTTTTCTTTTTATAATCTCATTAATTCAAATGCCTACCTAATATATTATAAAGATGTTGAATACAAATTAGGAGCCCATCGTGACAAGTTTAAAGCTCCAAATTAATAAAATGATGGGAAACATAATCGTTAAAATATAGCCACTACCTTGACATTTTAAGTTTTTATTTGAAAAAGCTACTACCTTTCATAAATATCTGGATTTCCCAAACACCTGCAAAGTAGCCCATAAAAAAACGATTTTAACTTCAACAACTTAAGTTAAGAAATACATCATTCTGGCAACTAAAAAAATGTGTATGTTTATTTATAACTTACTAATAGTTTTATTGTTTTCAATTTTACATATTTCTTATAATTCAATTATTACAAAGCAAATAGTACGAGTACGTAAACTAATAGTCCATTTATTTTAGACTAGAAACGGACGTAGAGGGAATAAACAATATTTTGCCGCTTGGGGATTATACGCGCTAGGGTGTGACATTTATATCGAATCTACTTTTGCAAATTGAACATTACCTAAGTAGATGGTGCTGATATCCACCTTGTTCGCACAGCCATATAATTTGTTTTTTAAATATTTATACTAGAATAGACTATATAAGCCGTCCGTGAAATTTTTAACTGGCACTAAAATGACATGTATTAGATAGTTCAGTCATTGCTGAAAACCAATGACTGAAAACCACGTATCCACAATATATAGGAAAAATATATACACTGTTGGTATCTAGAAAGAACAAAAGCCCCTAGATTCATTCCATGGACGTCGTATAGTTAACCTAACATTGTTTTTCTATTATTTACCACCAAAATAAAAGATGTAAATTACATAATCTTGAAATGAACTGATGTGATATATATCCAAATTCCAAATTATAACAGATACAACAATTCAAAATATGTGAAAAAAATATGGCGATTAAACAATTTCTAATGGTTCTCGGTAATGGTAACATTTCAGTGGATCTTTTTCTTTCAAAATGCATTGTTTTTATTTATATAGTGTGTAGATATTGACCTGAACAATTTCATTTTCACTTGTGGCCCGTGCCACGGCTACCCTTGCTCGAATGCCGCACCTATAATTACTATGAATGACGAAACGGACGACGTATAATCTTATCAGTCTGAAGGTAATGACAACGAACCAAAGGAGTCGGAAATCTTGACTAATTTTATATCGGTGGTGCGGAAATTAATGATTTTTTTTTGACTTATTCACTGTAAATAAATGTGAATGAAATGGATAAGATAAGATAAATCATGAAAACTCCATACCTGTACAAATTTTGTTGTTATTTCAACAACTCATACAAATAAGTATTTTGTTTCTTTTAGAGTTCCCGTAGAAGTTCCAAAACCATACGCCGTTTACCACACCAAAACCGTGAAAGTGGACGTAGAGAAGCCAGTTTATGTTAAGGTACCATACAAAGTAAAGGTACCTGTTCCACAACCCTACAATGTGGAAGTACGCACTCCAGTTTATTATAATGTACCCAAACCAATAATTGTAAAAGAACCCCGTATAACTCACACATACAGTACGGTTGGAGCTGGAAATGCCGGTTTTTACGCTCAAGCATATGCACCAAACTTTTATCCAGGTAATATTACTTCTTCCTTCTATCCATTATGTAACTACCATTATTTGATTAACTATTTGTTACCTTGTAATACCTGATGTATGATCAAAAATGTATCGATGTTGCACATTAAGACTTAAAATATTTGAAACTAAAACTGAAAACTTTAAAAGGAGGCGAGAAAAATAAAGACCAAAATGATGGTGTAAAATATACTGAATGGAATTGATATGGTAGGAGGTTATCAAACATGCCTGTTTTTGATTATGTTTCTATTTATAAAAACTCTCAATATTAAAGTAATTTTGGTCTAAAGTAAAGGTATACAATAGTATATTCAGTATCAAGAACGATATGGGTAACTTACCGTTAGAAGTCAAGTTTGTCTGAGAACGATATCACCCTTAACGTTCGTGATGCTTAGGCTATTTTTTATATGGTCGCAATAAATGAAAACGAATTACATATTTACGTATTTACGTATTTAATTATTATGTAATGTCAAAAATGACGTTAAATAGAAACATGCCTGAAGCCGACTAAAAAAAATTTATTTTGACAGTTTAATTTACTGATTTGGGTAGATTTTTGTTTAGGTTTTATAAAGCAGGTCTTAGAAATCACAGGACCCCGATCCTAAAGGTCCCCGTACAGAGTACATGGAAATATGGCTCTCCATAAATTTTGATACAATTTTAGTATCGAGCACTTGATCAAAAATGTCAAAAGTCGGGATGTAGGTTCAGAGTATCAAGGACTCTGAACTTTTAAATATTACAAATACTTATAATAAACAGCTGTAACTAGCTAAACTCCGTATTTTGATATTTAATGTTAAGGATA
>CAXKVY010004540.1:0-24396 GCA_964058915.1 Tetropium fuscum | reverse complement strand
ATCCATGCCCAAACATTGATGGAAAAAGGTCCACGCCGGTCGGTAGGTTTAATATACCTCTCTTCATACCTCGAATTCTGAGGTCGGTAGACGCGGATGGAACCATCATGACATGACTGAAAGACCTTTTCGTCGTCGGGCCTACCAGCAAACTGGTTGGCAAAATTAAGACGTTGTTCTTTATGCCTTGTCTCCAAAAATACCTTCTTTGCTGCCGCATAATTTCGTAACTCTGAACCCTTCACCCGTCGCCTTGCAGACCTCACAGATCCAGGAAACTCCGTTTCGAAACAATCCGTCACTGCTGTTTCAAAGGGATTCGTTCTAAGATGGTCTAGGAAGATGTTGTCTTGCTCCACAGTGCTTATTTTACGACGCCCTCCGCCGTGGACGTAGCGAACGTTTCCTACTACATTCCATTTTGGTTTGAGTTTGAATATACAACTCTTACTCATATTTAGCTCATCTGCAACTGCCTGTAATGACCAATCATTTTCAAGCAATGTAACAGCTCGCATTTTTTCAGGTTCAGTTAACCGCGGCATTTTAAAACTTGAAAACTCATAAAGTGGTTTGTAAAT
Source organism: Tetropium fuscum (assembly GCA_964058915.1). Classification (NCBI taxonomy): domain Eukaryota; kingdom Metazoa; phylum Arthropoda; class Insecta; order Coleoptera; family Cerambycidae; genus Tetropium; species Tetropium fuscum. Next base: position 23,815 of record CAXKVY010004540.1, on the reverse strand, counting down.
TACAGAGTTAATTACTGACATTTGTTTGAGGTTTCAAATAAGTGTCAAAATTAAATATGTATAGATCACATTACAATATCAAAAAAATCGTGCATTTTCAAATAGCCGCCAGCGTACTTTTGTATTGAATTAAAAATCTAAATACCAACAATTATTTTTGGAATGTTGATTTAACTCTGTCGCTTGCGCCTTTATTCGATATTTAGTTTCAGTTGTCTTAAGGGCAAAAAATACTAAATATGGCTACTAATATTTTCGGATTATTACCAAAGGAAAAATAAATGTATATTTCTTACTTACGTGTAATATTTTTTTTTGAATAAACGTTCTTTATGTAAATATAAGTTTCATTGGTAGTTATAACAACAATTATTAATTTGAAAAATGAAGTTGTGCATTTCGAAAAGAATTATATGCCAATTTTTCTATTGTAAACTTAAGAATGAAAGGTGCAACTGGGGCGAAATTGACAAAAAAATGCATAAACTAGATTACTATCAAAGCGTAAGCGACATCGAAAAAGGCGTAAGCCTCAAATGATAGATTGAAAAGGCGCAAACGACATTTTTTTTTAAAATAACGGTATAAGTTTTTATTTGTTTACCCCTTATATCTCCATTTCCACAATTCAAACGAATAATTTGACCAGTATAAGTTTGAAGAAAATAACTGTTTAAACAAACTACATGGTATTCTCGTCTCCTGTAAAATTATGCAGATGGCGCTTACGGCTTTTTATCGTGAGGCCGTCGACATGATGTTTTAGGTATTTCAGAGTTATTAATGTATACAATGCGGACTATGTTCTTTTCTCAGGGTGAATGTTATGTGTTGAGATTTGGTTGCATTAATCTTGATTTTCCATTTCTCGATCCATTCTTCTAGTTGGAAGAGACCACCTCTTCCTTGTAGATTTGAGGAGGCAATTACTGGGCCTTCGTGGATAGCCAGAAATGTTATATTATCTCCGAAAGTACCTATGATAGTGTAATCGGTTGTTAGAAGTATATATTAGATAAAATTGGCCCCAGAACGCTTCCCTGAGGAACCCCAGCTATCGTAGGATGGAAGTCAGGAGTTTCGCCATTCACTCTTGTTCTAAATTGTCTGATAAACGTATTGTATGATAAAAAGTATCGTATGGGGAGACATCGCTTGATTTTATATTATAGGCCTTCGTGCCAGACTTTATCGAATGCTTGGCTCACATCAATAAAAACTGCGGAACAATACTTTTTCCCGTATAAGGCTTCATTGATTGCATGCACTATACGGTGACGCTGTTGGACAGTGGAATTACCATGTCGGAAACCAAATTGGTGTTCCGGAATTATGTTTAGGATGGGGTTTATTCTGTTAAGTGGTAGTTTTTCAAGTAGTTTAGGAATGGAGGATAGTAAACTAATAGGTCTATAGGATGTAACGTTGGTTACATTTTTTTCCAGGCTTAGGTATGAGGATTAGTAGTAGTCTGAGTATAGCGTTGAAGATCTACGTTAACATCAATAATCCTTTTGATGGCAGTTCTTTCAGCATTCTAGAAGTTATCTGGTCTAACCTTGGGGCTTTCTTGTTGTTAAGGAACGAAATTTCTATTTTGACTTCCTTGGGATTTAAGGGTTCTAAAGTTGTTCATTGAGTAGCAACATCTTCGGGGTACAGTGCCGTTCAATTGAAAGTAAACGACTCTTATGAGAAATTTTGGAAATTTTCCCATTGTGAAGCAGGCTTTTGTAAACAGATCACATTCAAAATTATTTTAGGTTGAAGTATCTGTCAGTTATAGGGTGACAGCATTTTATGTACAGTATTTATTAAGGAAAATCTATATGGTAAGGACGTCTCTTGTAAAAAAAATCCATTAAATTAACAAACTAACTGAGAACTTAAGAAAATTACTATGAATTAATATTTGGTCCAAGCACCATTCGCGTTTATAACTTTTTGAAGCCTATTTCTCATAGACAATATTAGTGTCCTGGTGTAATCCTCGCCAATATTTTCCCAGGCATTTTCAATCGCCAACCACAGCTCTTCTACGTTCGCTGGTCGGAAATTTCTGCTATACATGTCTTTTTCCATTTGTGCCTATACATTTTCTATCGGATTTAAATCCGGCGACTTAGAGGGCCAAGGCAGAGTGTTAATATGGTTTGTATTCAGCCATTCAGTAACAACTCGTGATTTGTGAATAGAGGAATTATCCTGAAATATAAATTTAATTGAATATGGAAAAAGGAAAGAGGAAATAAAAATATTTTCCTGCTGGAAAGTGAAGTTCTCGGGATATAAAATGGAAACGGAAGGTAACATAACATATTCCAAAATGCGAGCGTAGCTTTGACCAGTAAGACGCTCTCTGATTCTCCAAGTAACACCTGCTCCTTGGCAACATATCCATGCCCACACGTTGATAGAGAAGCGACCACTACGAGCTGTAGGATTTATATAGCGCTCTACATATCGGCAATTTCTTAGGCGGTATACACGCACAGAACCATCATAGCAGGATTGAAAAACTTTTTCGTCTGCAAAAATTGTGTTGTCCCAAAAGGATTCTGTCGGAGGTGGTCAAGGACGAGTTCGTCTTCCTCCATAGTACTGAATTTCTGACGGCCCCCTCTATGGACGTACTCAACAGTTTCTTCTGCATTCCATTCTTGCTTAATTTTGTAAATGCAACCTTTCCTCACATTCAAAGTATCTGCAATTACTTGCATTCACCATCCGTTCTGCAGTAACATCACAGCTCTCATTTTTTGCGGTTCAGTTAAGCGCGGCATAGTAATAAAAATAATAATAATTATAAGGAAAACTTCAAAATATAGAATAATTATTAGTAAACTGACAAATAAAATTGACAATCAAGTTTTGATTACCTGAAAGCCTGTTTCACATTAATTAAAAAAATCGTTTACTTTCAATTGAACGGCACTGTACCTGTTTAAGTTGTCCAGTATATCTTGATCAGGGATGTTGTTTACAGGAGCGAAAACTTCAGTTAAGTGTAGTGCAAACAGATCCGCTTTTTCACGATTACTCACGATTATTCACTGGCCCATGGTCCTGTATTTGGTGTTTCTGTGCGTAGCGGGGGATTTGTTGTTGCGGGTTTTCTTGAAGATTTTACTGGCCGCCATTTGGAGTAATCATAACCAGTCAGTAATCATAACCATGAGTTAATCAATATTGATCATCTTGTTTCTCAGGTTCAAACTCAAGCACTACTTATTTCTTGCCTATGGCTCGCGACCTGATTAAGTCCCGATCTTACGCCCCCAGCTAAGCAAAGGTTGCCTATACCTGTTCCAGTATCTAGTATTTCGTCTCGCAGTTCCGCCTATGATACGGAGTCTTTATCCGCCTGTCTTTTACGATATTTTAAGGAGCTATGCAGTTAATTGTAACCACTTTAAGTTTTAAGGGAAAGCAGTATAAGTTTAACACGGTCCTAGGTCTTAAATTATCAGCGATAAAGAAGGCTGTAAAACTTAGAATGTAGAATGGCGGACGAAATTTCCCTGCCGACCCACGTTACACAATTAATACCTTACAAAATCTAGATAATTGAAACCGCTGCGTTGCGGTGGTCACAAAAGGAGCGGTATCAGTGGATCGCGCAAAAAATGCACATGAAGGGCGAGGCCATAGCCCTCTGGATTTTACGAGTGCCCGCCGCATAGGTACGCTCAACCTTGACGCTGTTATTTTGATAAATAATTTAAAAATTGATATGATTGCGAATATTTATTTATCGTAGATTGTATCGCAAATAAATTCCGTTCCGTTCTATAGCAAACATTTTTAATAATAGTACCCTATTTAAAATATTTAAAATAAACCGCGATATACCTATACTATGTCCTGCGATACTGAAACCACGTGTATTCCGCCGCAAACCGAAATGGTAGTGTGAAACTTATAAATAAGCCACGACAGGCCAACAAGAGCCCTCTTAATCTTTTCGTTTGCTTTGTTCGCATATGTGATAATTAGCGGTTATATTTTCTAAATTCGGTTTGTTAGTGAGTGATTCAGAAACTGCAAGGTAACTACATATTTTTTTCTTTTAACTATTAAATATATATATATATATATATATATATATATATATATATATATATATATATATATATATATATATATATATATATATATATATATATATATATATATATATATATATATATATATATATATATATATATATATATATATATATATATATATATATATATATATATATATATATATATATATATATATATATATATATATATATATATATATATATATATATATATATATATATATATATATATATATATATATATATATATATATATATATATTAGGGTGGCCCATTTATAAGGAGTGAATTTTTTTTGGGACATTTTTTTAAGTCTCACCCCACGAAAATATAGAAATAATTTATGTCAAAGTTTCAGATAATTCAGTGAACGGTAACCCGTACCGCATCTAGATAGAAATTTCTAGATAAGATTTTATTAGGGCAATACACTTGAATTGTAATTACAATACAAATATCTACCTGGACCGGTTTACCTCTTTTCTCATAATGTTTTATTGGTGTAATAATTTCCTAGAAATTATTTGTTTTGGAATATTTATAAGTTTGGAAATATAATATAATGCATCTACGGTAGGTTTTCATGTCAGTTTCCAACTGTGTTTTACAGAGGTGACATTATAAGTTCTAGTGTACGTTCCTTTTTGAAAAAGTATTTAACGATGACCTGTTGATGTTAGACCGTTAACGATGATGTTAGACCTTTACGAAAGGATACTTTCTTTTACTTAGTTGGACACTATTCGTCACAAATGATTGGCAATAAATTGCCGTCTAATAGACAGGTATTACAAGTGCTCTTTTATAACATTCGTGAAGTGAAGCTAAGTGTACATGAAAGTGCTAAATTAACAATAAAAGATGTGTCAGTTTTTTGGGATAAAGCTCGCGTTCGAACATGTCAGGATTTTCATTGTGTTAGACAACTAGATAAACTTTATGCAGAGTGGAGGAAAAATCGGCTAAAAAGGCCAGTGCGAGAGGAAAAGAAAAAATTTTCGTTGGAAAATTGGACGATCTTTTTGATATTTCTCATGCAAACGCATTGGAGTTGATGAAAATACATGAAGATACAGTTTTTAATTAACCAAAGAAAAAAGGGACGTCCTGGATTTATGCATGGTATTGATTGCCAACTTGCTTCTCAAAAAAATTCAGCTAAGGAGAAATTACAGAAATTATCCGAACGAATGCAAAGAAGTCAACAAGAAAAAGCTAGATTAGAGGAAACATCATCATTAGAGGAAACCTGTCCATCATCAAGCAGTAATTCAGCTGACTCCAACGAAAATGAAGATGAAATAATTGAAGTCCAAGGAGAGTTTTTACAAGACCAGCCTGGCCCGTCACAGCAAAAAGGAAAAAAAAGCTATTGAAGATATATGTCTCTTTATTGTAAAGGTTTATGTAAAGGCGTGGTTTAAAGCGTCATTTACTAGTAAAGCACAGCTTCATGACTTAGACTTTTGTAAAGAACTCATTAATTATCAAAAATTATCAGAAATATGTCAAGCCGCAAGTAGTAAAATATGAACCATTTGTGGTACCTGAATTCAGTTAATATTGGCTTATTTTTCTTTGATGACGATATTTCACTTACCAATAAAAGAGAAATGGTTAAAGCTTTGAATAGGAAATCACCAAATCAGGAGGGTATAAACGATTTATGATTAGTGACATTACTGACGTTGAAAACAAGGAAATTCAAGACTTCATATGCGAGAACACTAAACAGTTTTAAAAAAAAAATAGTTTGTCTATGGAATTTTTTGGAAAATGATCCAACACCATGGAGTGAAAATGAATGTTATACTCGATGTTTCAATATTGTAAACAAAATTAAAGTTGTAAATGATGCCACTGAGAGGGGAATCAAACTTGTTGGTGACTATAATGACATTTTAACAAAAAATGAAGACCAAAAACAGTTTTTACTCCAAATTGTAAAAGATTATAAATCACGGTTTCCAAATGTAAAAAAAGAAACCCTCTCGCATGCTTTGGACTAGTGCAAAAAATATTGTTTTTATTACTATATATCTTGTAGATTTAGGATAATATTTGGTACTATGTATGAAAAAACAAAACGTTTCATAATAAAACACAGACAGATAAAACGAGTTTTATTTAGAAAACTTCTAGTCTAGTTGTCTTAGACTACGGATTTACAGTAGTATGACATATGTCATAATCACAACAGATGATATCTTTGATATTTGTATGACTTGATTAGTCATTCTAAAGATAAATATTGCTGATTTAAAAAAGAAACAATGCATCAATGCATGTAAATAATTCCATTTACTTCTATTATTGCATAATAATGTGTTCTGCGGCTGCCCTTGCCTTAAATTTGCCTCAATAATATTTTAAGTGGACTGTTTTTTCTTCAAATGGGACCATTTGCTGTGGTAAGAATCGAAAAAGATGGGCCACCCTAACGACTTTCTTCTTGCTGTGTTTCGACGTTAAAATAAGCTTTGGGCTACATTTAATTATATTGTCTTAATACCAGCAAAAAAAAGATAAAAGTAAGTGTTAAAAGTTTATAATAGAAAATCAGGATCAACCTCAATGGAATCATTGATAATATTTATCAAGCATAAGTAAATGTTCAGGAATCATGGTGTGTTGGTGGAAACGGTGTTTTCCTGGCCTATTATATAACGGGGCATACGAATAGATCCTCTATATTTTTAGCGTGTCCCTCGGGGTAGGGCGAGAGCCACCCCCGTTCCTATTATAATACAAATGCGGGTAATTTGTATCTTTTGGATGTAAAGGGTAACGCGGAGTTTGCCTATTCAGTCTTTTGATGAAACAGGGGTCGAGAAATCACAAATCAAATACAAATAAATTGTTCCCCTCAAATATTTTAGGCCGGCAAATATTTGGGGCATAAGGAAAAATTGGGGTCGTGCTGTGAAATAACGTATGAAAATTTACCGATACCTGAGCTCGCTTCAATACTCTCGCACAAAAGAAACCCAAATTTTACGAGGATAAACTTTGGTATTATGTAAAAGAATATAATACGCTGATGTAGACTCATAACAAACATTTCAAAAGAGTTTTTTGTAGTTCATTTAAAATCGTTTAAATGAAGGTTACAATGTGGAAAATATGGAAATACAAATATGGAACGTGTGCCCACGCGAAGATATATACAACACTAGATGGTCAATGCCTATCTTATATTTTCTCGCTCATAAGGGGACTACACTCTTTTTATTTTAAAATTTAAATACTAATCACTGATAGTTAAAATAGAATGAGCTACGGGGTCATTTTGATACCTCTCACTCACTATGATACGTCTTTAGATCCTATTTTATAAGATTCTGATCACGTTTTGGGTGAGAAATGATTCCATAAGCGTTGATTATCTAGTAGGTATTTATCAAGATATTTATAATTTATTTGACCAGCATATACCAGTATACAAAAAATTTAAATGTAAATATCCAGTTTGGTACACAACTGAAATCATAAGTAATATTATCATCACAATAAATTTAAAACAACTCGTAGTAACTTTCACTTAAATGAGTTTAGACGGTAGAAACGCTTAATACAGCATCAGCTAGATTTTGCTTACGATCATTATTTTGTCAATATCCAAACCCATATTAAGAGTGATACCTAAATGTTCTGCTCCTTTGTTCAGAATACGAAAGGGCCCAGACGTATATCTAAAAATGTTTTTCTTGGTGATCAGATGCAGCAATGCTTTCCATTTTTATTTTTTTGTTCAAATTTAAATTTACTCTTTGTTTTTGCTGTTTGTATTTTTTGTAAGATATACAATTAATAAACCTTTTATGAGCGCTCTTTTGGAAGTTGCACCGGGGCACCTATAGGCTAAGGCCGGCTCTGGAGGTTCACGATTGATTTTTGGGGCATTATGTTGGATGAGTCGTATATATTTACTCATTTGGTTGGCCCAAAGAATCAAATGAAATCGAACAAGATGTATTTTGGAATTAATTAATACATTAAGACATCCCGCATTATCCCCATGCCCGGGTTCAGCCAAACATCCACGCGCAGCAAGCACCGTGGCAATTGAGGGGCTGGGCAATTGATGGCTCCGTGATGTTAGGGACAAATTTTAGATTTGCTTCCAGCTCCTTACGCCGTTGGACGTATTATCTGGAATTGAGTTATCTGACACTCCTAAAGGCTTCGAGATATTTGGTGGTCATGGTAATGTATTAAAACTAATAATATGATTTTCGCATACAAATGTTCCTTATTTATTCAAGATGTGAGTTTGTATGTGTTGTCATTGTGGAATTGGCTACGAGCCCCTTCCCATTTCAGTTGGCCCACCTAGGGATTAGTCAGAAATTTCATCTTATGGAGCAAAAGTAGAAGAAGAAATATACGACACGAACTTCCAAATTTATTTATTCTTTTGACAACTTCTTTTAACCACAAAATACATCTTAGGTGACTGAGACTGATAACTAACACAAAATTAGAATAAAAAGAAATAAATGTGAACAAATACGTTAAATTAACAAAACATCAATTTTATAATTTACCACTGGGTAACATCACCTTTATTTTTTATTACCGAAATTCGTTGGGGCATAGTATTAACTAAGCCTTGGCATAATTCTGGTGTAAAAGAATCCCATATTTCCTGAGCCTTTGCTTCAGTTCAGGGATTGTTCGAGCAGGGTATTTCCGCAGCACCTTTTTCATCTCGTGCCACAAAGTTTCAATGGGTGATAGATCCGGACTACTAGAAACCCATTCCAAAAGTGGTATACCATAGTCCTCCATCCATTTTAAACTTCGTTTTGAGGTGTGACATGCTGCGCCGTCCTGCTGAAACATAAATTCTTGGCCTGATGTCAAACACTCTTCCATGACCGGTAAAAGTGAGTTTTCCTACTCCTTTTGATGACATGCTTCCCCACACCATGACGGATGCACGAAATTTTACTTTTCTTTTAAGACAGTCAGCATGGAATGCTTAATTTTTTTTGCGAATAACTCTACTTCGACTATCTCCAACACAAACTTCGAATCGGGCCTCATCGCTCCATTGTATTGCACGCCATTGCTGAAATGTCCAATCCTTATGTTCTTTTGCCCATCTCACCCTATTTTTCTTCTGTCGCGGTGTTAAAAGTGGCTTTTCTTTGGCCTAATGCAAAATTGTCACTTTTAATTTTTCTAGTTCATTTTTTTATTAAAAAACTTACCGTGTAAGTTCCAAATCCTAATTTGTGGGCCTCTCTGTGAGTTGTTGATCTTGAAATACGTCTTCCAACGGCATCACTCCACAGAACACTTAACTCGAGGTAATTGGCACGTCTGTTTTTCTGGATAATTCTTCTTAACGCTCTTCTATCACAATCTGTAATCTTGCTTTTTTTACATATCGGGGCTTTGCAGCGACTGAACTCGTCATTTTATATCTTCTAACTATATTTCTTACACTATACCGCGATAATTCTAATAAATTTGCAATTTCCGAGTTTGACTTCCCACAATTGAAAAATTTAATAATAAGTGAACGAATTTTGTCATCCATAACCGTTCCTCTGCCCATTTTTAAAGAACACAACTACTTTGAAGCTGTATCAAATGAATTCTGACAGCTATGAGTATTAGCAATAAAGTAACCACTGGGGTTTTTACCAGATTGACCGATGTTAAAATGAAAGTGAGCGTCGGGGTTTGCAAAAATATGTATACATACATAAATATATACACACATGATCTCATAGTCCTGGGTTCGTCGCGTATGCTTTAAAGTTAGAAGGGGAAATATGAATATTGATACATGGAGATTTAGCTTACCTCATATGCTCTGAGATTGTTGCTCCAGTGCTCGCTGGGCGGGACCAAACCTGATCTTTCATCCCCTTTAAGTAATACCACTTACCGGGGGTGAAATATCAACCAATCCTACGGGACCTACTTTACCCCTTACATAATCTCAGGAAACTATTCCCGTACGCTAACGACATCTGGTTGCAAAATAGAAACTAAACATTTTACATGACATTTGGATGATTAATGATAAAATACTTATATGGGGTAGACCATTTTACACATAAAGAGAAAACCCCATGAAAAACTCTTCTTGGGCTTTGATAATTCATTTTCCAAAACAATACAATTATGGCATTTCTGAGATACTCTTTCTGCATTAATTAGTTAGCTGTTTGGCCATTTTTCCCATACCCGGAAACCATAAATTAAGTGACGCTTCTAAAGGACAACTATTATTTATGGTCGAATCTTTTCGTGTCCCTTTTATGGGTAGACACTGTTCATTTTACAATTGATTTGAGATATTTTACTTTTTTGGTAGTTACACATCTGTTTACGATTACGAAGTTATGCATTTACGAAGCTATGAAATTTTGCTAAGACCGTACTTAAAGAAAACACACTATACAAGATGAATTACTCATTTAATGTGGACCTTCTTAGAATTCTCTAAATAATAAACAAAGGACTTCTTGGGTCGCCATTCACTTTCCGAACAGAATTATGGCCTGCCTTTACCATTTTGTTACAATAATTGTTTAATTGTTTTGGCGTCTGTTTTCCACGGCCACCTTCGAATTGTAGGCTTACTTTGTACTGAATAAAAAAACGAATTGATCGCCGTACTTGCAACATTTTGCTTCTTTGTTACACATTTGAGTGAAGACCAATAAAGTTGGGTGTTTTACTGCATAAGATTAAATATGCCCTATTAATTACTTTGAGACCTAAACACAGCTTGTAGTATTTATTATGTTTTCATGCTTCAAAAAACTAAGATTTCAATGGGTGGGCCAACTGATACGGGAAGGGGCTCGTATATAGTATATCTGTAAAATATTTATTTTATTGGTATTATACCGGGTGGTCTAAAATATTTTTAGGTATGCCATGAAATTTTGCATGGCATACCTACCCATCAAAATATGAATGTTCAAACAATTATCTTAAAAATCCGAAAACGGAACTACACACGAAAAATGAGGCGCAAATTTCATTTCCGACATCAAAATTTTCATTAAAAAACAGCGGAAAACGATAAAATATTTTTTTTAAATTCTCCTAAACCGTGGTCAATACGATCTTTAGAACCCATAAGTAAAACGACACTAATATTTTTCTTAATTTGTCAAACATATACTTAGAAATCTACCTTGCTAACAAAATAAAAAATAAAAAATTCTCCAAAAAACAAAATTATGAATTGTTTATTTTGGCGTTCTTTGTGGCTTAGGATTTGCAAATGAGTCAATTATAGCGTCAAAGTAGCGACTTGTAGCCAAATTTGACTCAATAACGGTAATCGGGATTGCGCAAGATATCCGTAAGGCTGCAAGTAATTGGGAAAAAGATCTAGTTTTAAATATCTAATTTTGTTTTGTTAAACAAAACAATTGGTGACAAAACACTGTCCCCGAAGTTGTGTTTCTGTTTCCTTGTTCCTTTGTTTTCTTGTTGCCCTATCTCCGTGTTTAACTGTTTCTTCGTTTCCTCGTTTGTTTGATTCCCCGTTTCCTTATTTGCTCGTTTCCTTGTTATTCGTTTCCTGATTTCCCTGTGTCCGTGTTTCTTTGTATCCCTGTTTCCAACCAAGAAAATATGATTTTTTGAAGGAAACGGTATAAAAAAGGAAAAATTTAAGACATATAACTATCGACAAAAATCACATTTTTTATACGGGGTGGTCACAAATTACAAAATCTCTAAAAATGTTTAGTTTTCAGGAAAACGCTATTATTTATAAAAGTTTTTATTTACCCAAAAAGTAGTAATGACGGATGTCGACAAAAATATTTTTTTATACGGGGTGGTTACAAATTACAAAATCTCTAAAAATGTTTAGTTTTCGGGAAAACGCTATTATTTATAAAAGTTTTTGCTTGCCTAAAGTAATGTCGACAAAAATTATGTTTATTATACGAGGTGGTCAAAAATTACAAAATGTTAAAATTCGGTAAGAGTAAAGTTTGTACTTTTTGATCACCGCGTATAAAAACTAATGATGATTTTGCCACAATTATGTTTTATACGGGGTGATCAAAAATCACAAAGTTTACTCTTCGACAAAAATGATATTTTTTATACGGGGTGGTCAGAAATTACAAAATCTCAAAAAATGTATAGTTTTGGGGAAAACTATTATTTTTAAAAGTTTTTGCTTGCCTAAAGTAATGTCGACAAAAATTATATTTATTATACGGGTTGGTCAAAAATTACAAAAAAAATGTTATTATTTATAAAAGTTTTTGCTTGCCCAAAAAATGGTAATGACGTCGACAAAAATCATATTTTTTATACAGTGTGGTCACAAATTACAAAATCTCTAAAAATTTTAAGTTTTCGGGAAAACGCTATTATTTATAAAAGTTTTTGCTTGCCTAAAGTAATGGCGACAAAAATTATGTTTATTATACGGGGTGGTCAAAAATTACAAAAACTTAAAATTCGGCAAGAGTAAAGTTTGTACTTTTTGATCACCACGTATAAAAAACTAGTGATGATTTTGCCACAATTATGTTTTATACGGGGTGATCAAAAATCACAAAGTTTACTCTTACCAAATTTTAAGATTTTGTAATTCTTAACTACCCTGTATATACAACACAATTTTTGACAAAGCCATCACTATTTTTAAGCAAACAAAAACTTTTTTAAAGCATTCAATCGAAAACAAAAAAACATTAGACTAATTTTTGACCTCCCTATGGAAGTAAATCCCGTTTAAAATGACAAGACCTTCAGGGTCAAACGAACAAAAAATCGTAACACAACTCCGTTTTATTTTTATTCAATTCACTTGAGAAATTTTTACCAGTTGTGTCTGGTATTTTCAATACGTCTGCGATACTTGCGTAAGATGCAAGATCTGTGAATTTTTATTTATTTTAATTGCAGGTAATGGCAAAAATGATCGAATTAGACCTCTGTTTACCATGTAAAGGGGCTTAAGAAAGAACTGGTCATTTTCAAGGGTGGTAACCTGAAAAATCTTGAATCGTAAACCTTAAAATTGACTCTGCAAATGAGTTATCTCTCGTAGATTTATAAAAAATACAGAACGATAGCTCTGCTAGCGTCTGTATTATAGTCAGTTCTTAAATAATTCAAAATTTAAATCGGAAGGAATATCGTTTAATTTTGCGTTGGTGTGTATACCGGATAGTCCTGAAACTTGAAAGGTTGTTCTTGACAAATAAATGATTATAAGCACAAGCAAACGTTTGAGAACCTCCGCACAGCCACACCGCACACCAGCTCGCTTCTTTTGTTTCATGTGACAAAACCCGGTTTATATATTTTATCCCCAGACAGGTGAACACTGCTTATACTCTTAGTTTCCGCTCGTTTTTGCTACATCCGCTTTACTGTATCACTGTTATATCTCCTTTTAAAACCGTACTGCTACGATTGCCCGCCGCTTCCTTAGCTTGCTAGATTTCCCCCATACGTTTGCGACCGTACAAAAGAAATCAACGAGATCCCCTTAAATACGAGACGCATCTTCCGCTCCTTCGAGTCCCATCAACAACACGAATCGTTGTTGCCGGTTTACCCGCGCCATTATTTTAAAACCCCAGCCGCGTCACTGGCTTCTACTCTATCGATGGAATCTAACAAATTGCCCTCCTTGAACATCTGAGTATCCTGCGTAGCCACTAAAACAACCGAGCCATTAAATCAGGATATCTTAAGACGGCTGAGAGCGAACATCTGAACTCAATCGAACCTGAGTAGTCGAGTGGCACAGAAAACAGGCAGGTAGCTCTTCTGTACTCTCTGCACTTGTCCAAACATTAAAGCCACTATGTAAATCTCCTTTACACATACACTGCTAACAGAAACCGTTATTATCTCTAAAATGCGTTTAAATGAAACAAGCACTGTAGTGACATAACGGCCACACGTGCTCTCAATATCTTATTTGTTATTCAACATCATATTTATTATTTGTTATTATTCTAAAGTAAACTAGTTCACGCGTATAAACATATTCAGTAAAATGCCGACTAAGACATTCATTAGATCAAGGCCGACTTAATGGAACTATTTTGGATGTATACATACTGACCTAGACAACGTTATACAGGGTACATCACGCTGAGTGGCCTATTAGACGTGTCTGGGAAACCACATATATTTTGGAACTGAAAATTTGCACACAGGGGTTTTCAGGGGTGCTCTATTCGATGAAAATATTGCCGTGTATGTGCCGCTTCCGGTTATATCGGAAGTCGACAACAACTTCCTTATTTTAAATGGCATGCTATATTTTTTATGTCAGATTCGAATTCTACTCGTTATTTTAAGGTAACTTTTAATACTATTCCCTATCCCTAAAAGCAATAGTTTTTGAGATATTTCGATTTTAATAAAATCTTATGCGAAAACAACCCGCATATTAGAAATTAATAACTTTCGCTATGGTAACTTTCAAGAACCAATTTTTGTTCCACATACTACAAAGACATGGAGATTATGTATGTATAAACTACAAATGCTCCATTATACACAGGGTGTCCAATAACTGTTGTCTAACTTTGACTAATTCGACATTCAATAAGTGTCTTATTTTAAATGGGACATACTGTATTTTATAATCCAATTGGCTTCCTTTTTTTTATTACCTTTCGACCCATATGTAGTTTGCTGTAGCTAAATTGGACGGTTCTTGAGTTATTTAGAGATATTTAAAAATAATGTTGAATAAAAATTAACATCCAGTGCAGTGTGCCATGGAAAACAAAAAATTATGTTCGTCTTGTCATTCTAAATTATTCTGTAAGTGTCAACGTATTATTGTTGTTAGTGGTCAGTTAATATGCAAAAGCATTACTCCAATGCGGATTATTTTAACTTATTTTTTTCCCATGGAGAATGTAACAATTATCAGCAGAACGTGTAGAAGGTTTAACGAAATAAATTCTAATTGCCACCAATGTAAACGTAAAAAAGTTTAGAAGAATTTACAATAATTTCCTAGAATTTGGTACTTTTAAAGCAACCAAAATTAATCTTAGCCCAGTCACTGGAAATGAAAATAACGAAATAACTGTCCTGGGCCCTGGCTTATTTCGAAGCATATCCACGAGCTTCTATTTACACTGCAGTGTGTGACATAGGTATTTCTTATTCCTCTATAGAAATAATCTTGTGGACGCAACACAAAATGCATAATTATAAAGTGCACAACTGTTTACTGTTTACTAAAGTGCAAGCCGTGCATCTAGAAGATGCTAGTAATAGAGTTCAATTTTGTGAAATGATATTAACTCACATTCCAGTGGCGGCTCGTCAGGTGATGCGGGTGAAGGGCCGCTTCACCTACAATTTTCAACTTAAAAACAAAACTAGGTCTTTTTAAATTAATAAAAATTTCTATTTTACATTTCTATTTTATATAAAAACATTTCTATTTTATATAAAAATTAATCATCAAAATTAAAGCCATACTTATAAAAGAATAATAACTAAAAACTAAAACCATTGCTAAAACGTAGTTGGCTGAACACCTTTTCATAAGAATGGGAGCGCCGAGAGCCGAGAGGCGATCATCGACAGGCCTGCTGGAAGCGCTATCAGCGGGATCCATAATCGCGCTGCAATTAACAAATCTGTTTACGACGGTCGCTATGACAACGGGCCAAGCGGGCACGGTAGATACGTGAACTAATTATAGAATGGCGCGGCCCGGCAATACCGCTGCGGAAGCTTACGTACTAATACGAAATTAAATTCAGTTTTCGTTCGGACGTTCGGAAGTACGGAAGCAAATTTGCATCTCGTCGCGCATTAATTTAGAAATGTTTCAGTTGTACGACCCGATTTGCACCTTGTTAGAAACGCCCTTTTCCAGGTGGAAAAACGAAGATAAAAGAGACTTTTTAAATACGGAGGGACCTGATAAGCCTTTTCTTGAAATAGAAAAACAAGGAAAATCAAGACAGAGTTTTTGTTCGTAGGTTTCGAAATCAGTGGTATTCTGATTATAAGTGGTTGTGCGGAAGTGTTTATTTAAAAAAACTATTTTGTATGCCCTGTTTGACTGTAGGTGTAAAATCAAGTGTATGGAATAAAGAAGGTTTTAATAATTTTGGCAACGTGACAAGGGGTTGTAGTAGGCATTAAGGTTCTTCGGATCACATTCACTGTGCATTATCGCTGGTAAAATTAAAGAAAAACCTCAGTACAATTGAAGACGCTTTAAAGGAACATTCCAGGTTGTATCTAAAAATTTTTAACGACAATGTCCTTTTAAATAGAAGGTTTATGCAGTTACCTATTCGTGCCACTGTTTATTAAGGCAAACAAGAGTTGGCATTTCGGGGGCATAATGAATCTGATTCTTCAGAAAATCGTGGGAATTTTAAGGAACTTTTAGACTCTTATATATCAATAAGCAATATCGACATTCAAGAGCACTACAAAAAGATATCTTCTATTTTTTCTATCGCTATCCTGTGGCGCTTCTAACCGCTCCGCTTCACCCACGATTAAGATCACGAGCCGCCACTGTCACATTCAAGAAGATGACTTTTCCTTAAAAAAAATTATGGACTGACGAGTCGAAGTTTTCTCGTGAAGGAATATTTAATAGACATAACATAACTATAATTGTTTTCCATGGCACACTGCACTCGATGTTAATTTTAATTCAACAATATTTTTAAATATCTCTAAATAACTCAAGAACCGTCCAATTTAGCTAAACCAAACTACATATGGGTCAAAAGGTAATCAAAAAAGGAAGCGAATTGGATTATAAAATACAGTATGTCCCATTTAAAATAAGATACTTATTGAAGGTGGAAGTAGTCAAAGATTGACATCAGTTATTGGACACCCTGTGTATTTTAGAGCATTTGTAGTTCATACATACATTAGTTCCATGTCTTTGTGTAGTATGTGGAACAAAAATTGGTTCTGAAAGTTACCATAGCGAAAGTTATTAATTTCTAACTTGCGGGTTGTTTTCGCATAAGATTTCATTAAAATCGAAATATCTCAAAAACTATTGCTTTTAGGGATATGGAATTGTATTAAATGTTACCTTAAAATAACGAGTAGAATTCGAATCTGGCATAAAAATATAGCATGCCATTTAAAATAAGGAAGTTGTTGTCGACTTCCGGTATAACCGGAAGTGGCACATACACGGCAATATTATCATTGAATAGAGCACCCCTGAAAACCTCTGTGTACAAATTTTCATTTCCACAATATATGTGGTTTCCCAGAAACGTCTAATAGGCCACTTACCGTGATATACCCCCCTGTATAATTCGGTAACAGCAACAACTTCAACGCAACATTCTGTATCATGCTGTAATCCAGCCATGAGCAGTTATCAATAATCAGTTATCTATCTAGTACCTCTTGTTAATCATCAATCATGTGTTAATCATTCATCCGACTTATTGTAAGAAGATGTAATCCTCGTAGAAACTTCCTAATAAACATTGTTGATTGTTGCTGGTGTATTTTCATTCGAATGTAGTCCCACGGAATAGTCCTATATACCACATTATCTGCCGACCCGACGAGATCAGCCTTATAGCACCACGCATAAGGGCCTAAAGCCAAAAGGAAAGGTGTGCCTCAAGGAACAGCCATAGGGCCCCTTCTCTTTCTGGTATACAATTAGCACCTTTGATTTGCGAATCTGAGCTGCTTAACATTAAGTTATAGGAATACCTATTGGAAGAAATAGTAATTCAAAGTCCGATTATTGGAAATAACGCTCAGTGGGAATTCTATTCATTGGCGATTGCGAACTAGGTCGATGTATTTGTCAGCAACTAAAAATGGATCCAATTGATTCCGGTTGAGACGGAGAGTTAAAATTTAATCCGGTGTACGTTAAGTTAGTTTGGGACATAAATGGCCTGAAAATTTAAACAGCAGAACAGAGGCACTCAAGGCAAATAACGCGGGATAGGCACTTTGCATACAGACAGCTAGTCAGAGGCGTATCAGATCACGGGGATTTTTTAAAATTACGTGTAATGCCTTTTGGAGTTTCTATCGAGCTTTTCCCTGAATTGAAAAAATAGCTTTGTTTGGGCGATTATTTCAATTGACAAAAATAAAGTAAGTAAGAAAAAACATGTTTGTCGAGGTATTACAGAGAAACTATAAACTATTTATCCGCATACACCACTGGTTCGAAAGAGCGATATAAAAATAGAGGACCAAGACACGGTGACTTTGAATCGGCTATTGTAGAGCAACTTCAGGACGTGTCGAGAATATAAATTGTGCTTGGTAAACGTATTTAAATGATCAGGTACTAAAATCTAAATCTCGAGCAACTTTCCTGACCAGGAAATTAAGTAATTCATACAGTTAATTCGATATGTATGTATAGTTAACTGACCCCATATAAGATACCGCGCAGTTGCCACATGTAATTCTCAATTTTCTCAGTATTCAATTAAAATATCAAATTCCACAATACTATATTAAAGTTGTATATATTATTTATGAATGTTATTAAATAATAATTGTGCACACAATAATATATTATAGGCCAAGATGTTACGTTTTTACATTTATTTTTGTCTACTTTAAATATGACAATTACGTAAACATCTATTTTTATAGTTAAAAGCGGCAACGCCGATCCACGACCTTTCCAATAACGAATATTCGAGCAGTATATCTCTTTTTAACTTATTGGAATCGTATCTCTCGGATCGGGATCGGATTCTCGGATCGAATAGGATCAGGTTCGCATATCTTACAGTGGCTTGTTCGCGGGAATTGCTAATATATTATTTATATACCTACCTATGTAGGTATACATCGCTACGAGAGTTGAAATAAAAGAGTATGGCGGTTAGCAAACATGTTTGTTCGTTTCGTATGAAACCTGAAAAACGTAGATTTCCACCAGACCTCGCTTTATTTACGAGATAGGATAGGCATGTTAAAAAAATTTAAGGAAAATATTATTTGACGGCAAAAATGTTGATGAAAAAAAAAGTTGATTTATGGGCTGCTCGAAGTAGGTACTGACGTGTACTGAGGTAGGCAGGTACCTATTACATCCTCCACTTAAGACATTTCTCAAATAATTTTATCCAAAAAATATTCCAGTGCTTGAGGCCGCTAGGTTATAAATGCTAAATGCAACGATATAAGTTAGGTTTTTTATTGGGATTTCCAAAACTGAAAACGCTCTCTGGTTTATTACATAAGTAGGTACCTATTGTCCATTGACTTTATTTTTATGTAGGTACCTACCATCCTAGATCACAAATTAATAATTTACAGCAGTGGGCAAAATTAAAAGTTCTATAGACTGTTTATAAAATTATAACCTAAATTTTCAATGACTGTAAAATACCTCAAGGTCAGTTTCTAATTTTGATTGGCTGTAAAAAGTGTGTGTATTGGAAATCGCTTTGCGATGAGAAGCTGGTAGGTAGGTATGTATTGCATTTGTAATGATTTTTAAAAATGTGTTGAATGTAGTCTCTGTTTAGTTATGTAGGTACCTATTAACAAACAAGCTCTGATCTTTGTCAAAGCTTGTCTGTTAATAATCTTTGTCTTTGTTGAGTGTTAACGATTTGGTAGATTAGGTAGGTACCTACTTACACAATAAATATGATTGTATTTCAATCGCAAGTATATTTATTTTATTTTTCCGTTTTAAAGTTTATTTTTCTCGACTACTTAGCTGTTTTGTACATATTTATTTTTGTTACTTGTGGGAAATATGGTAAAAAATGGTAACGCGCTGAAAGCAATACTTCATGAGTGGTGTGGAAACTTGCATTCAATATCAGCTGTGGTGTTGAAAATATGCGTATAAAAACCTTCTACTTTCACCCCCTAAGAAAAAAAAATGTCTACGCCAATGAAAAACATTGTGTAGGTCAGGGTTGCCGGTCGTTCAACTATACATACATATTGTACGAACTGTAGTTACCCCTAAAACATTCAATTCAATTTACCACATATATGTGGTGTGTTTTTATATTGTGTGAACATTTCTAAAAAAAGTTAAGTTAATAGAGGACTCTTTTAATTAATTATTAATTTACTCTTTTAATTAATTGGTACATATGAGATAATATGCGAAAACAGAAAAAGGAAGTTTGCTTCTGTTAGTTAAAAGAAACTTAAAAATCGAAAACTAAAAATTTCTTGTTCAAGGTTTTTTTAACGTAAAATCTCAAGGTTTTTCAGTGTCTTTTCTTCAAAATAATTGCTGATCGCTAAGTTGTGATCAATTTCATTCAGTGCAACGCGAGATATTCATCGGCATGATATATTTATATGGCTTAGAATCTCTGTTATATACACAACAAATAATAAAGGACCTAAAATGGACCCCTGTGGGACACCAGTTAATAGAAAGGATGAAGATAAATATGAGTCTCCGATACGAACTACCTGACGCCTTTAATGTAGGTAAGATTTGAGAAAACTGCTACACGATCAAAACCGTAAAATGTCGCTTTAGCACGCTGTGGAATAGTCTACAGAACCAAAGCAGTGACCATTCCTCGATCTCTACTCCTAATAAAAAGGATAGCGAACCAGTAAAGTGACCTTCACCTTAGCGAACCACAAGCAACACTTGATTTGACGCCGTTTGATTTTTTACTTCTAACCATATTATTTTTTACTTTTAACGGAATGGCGTCCAGATAAACAAAGAAACAAATTTTATGTCAGATCGATGATGCTATTTTTTACCTTTCCGGAGGTATCTGACTTCTGCTATACAATTCCATAAAATGTCGATCTAAACGGACTAAAACTTCGCCCAAAAAACTAGGTAAGCGTGCAATAAATTACATAGGCCCCATTGACACATATACTACCCTCAGGCTCGACCCTCTACTACCCCGAAGATTATCATTTTTCAATATGATTGATGGGGAATCAACGAAAATTGAAATAAAAGGAGTGCTCGATACTGTGTTCCATATGGCGCAGGGATGCCACTATATAGATTAGCTAAAATATTGATTTTCACAGGGGAACGATGATTATGTTTGGTATCTATCATCTTTATACTGTCGGACATCTTTATACTACACTGGCGGACAAAATTAAGGCAACACAAGAAATTTTGCCCATCTTTAGAATACATTATTTTTTGAACCCGTCGCCTAATTTAGATCACCTGTTTTTTAAATTGTAGGAAATTTTGTAGTGATTTCGCTTGAACTTTTTAAATTTGTTGTTTAATCAAAAAATTACATACATACAGGCTGTACCAATGACGATAGTTTTTTTCTCAAACATTGAAACACAAGGGAGAATGAAGAGAATGAGTGTTCATAGAGAATGAAGTAAATTTCACGGTGATATCATTAGTGACGTCACCATGAAAATAGTATAAATATGGTAGATTTTGTAGTTTAAGATTAGTTTTAATCGTCTCCGGATGATGCCAACTTGGTTGGTGAAACGCGCGTCGAGCGAAGTGAAAGTGTTTTGGTGTTTGTGGAAACTACTCCGAGTGTTATAGTTACATCAAAAGTTCCAGCCCCATCCAGTAGTAACGACATTACTTTAGGCAAGCAAAAACTTTTATAAATAATAGCGTTTTCCCGAAAACTAAACATTTTTAGAGATTTTTAAATTTGTGACCACCCCGTATAAAAAATATGATTTTTGTCGACGTCATTACTATTTTTTAGGCAAGTAAAAACTTTTATAAATAATAGCCTTTTCTCGAAAATTTTTTGAGATTTTTTTAATTTGTGACCGCCCCGTATAAAAAATATGATTTTTGTCGACGTCATTACTATTTCTTGGGCAAGTAAAAACTTTTATAAATAATAGCGTTTTCCCGAAAACTAAACATTTTTAGAGATTTTTAAATTTGTGACCACCCCGTATAAAAAATATGATTTTTGTCGACGTCATTACTATTTTTTGGGCAAGTAAAAACTTTTATAAATAATAGCGTTTTCCCGAAAACTAAACATTTTTAGAGATTTTTAAATTTGTGACCACCCCGTATAAAAAATATGATTTTTGTCGACGTCATTACTATTTTTTGGGCAAGTAAAAACTTTGATAAATAATAGCGTTTTCCCGAAAACTAAACATTTTTAGAGATTTTTTAAATTGTGACCACCTCGTATAAAAAATATGATTTTTGTCGACGTCATTACTATTTTTTGGGCAAGTAAAAACTTTTATAAATAATAGCGTTTTCCCGAAAACTAAACATTTTTAGAGATTTTTTAATTTCTGACCACCCCATATAAAAAATATGATTTTTGTCGACGTCATTACTATTTTTTGGGCAAGTAAAAACTTTTATAAGTAATAGCGTTTTCCCAAAAACTAAACATTTTTAGAGATTTGTTAATTTGTGAACACCCCATATAAAAAATATGATTTTTGTCGACGTCATTACTATTTTTTGGGCAAGTAAAATATACGGAATTACTACTTATACTTGAACAGTTTTTATATTACAGGTAAAACTAATATTCATTTATTATTAAGATTAATAATTATTAAACACTAGCGGCCAAGTGACCAAGGCAGCTTACACGATCGGGCATGATGCAATGAATGCTGACAGGCGGCGGTTCGCTGACACAGTCACACACAGTCCATAAATGTTTGTAAACATTAACGCCAGCCTACATGATTTATATTTCATAATTTCATACTAACATTATCTCTAACAGAATGAACCATATAACCCAAACATATACATAGATAACAACACACCTATACTGTATCCAACGAGAGAATGGACTTGCACTCGAGCGAAAATTCGTCTGTTTTGGTCAGATCTCCTCCCCTTAGAACATTAGTTCAACGCCCTCAACGTCCTAATTGGCTCAGCAGGTAGCCAGGGCCGGCGCCTGGGTCCGATACCTACCTGATACCTAATTATATAAAGTACCTACTCCTGCCTACCTATTCACAGTTTGTATTTGTAGTCTACTTACGAATTTATTTCATCGAATGACGGTCCTGCGTAGCTCGTTACAGAGCCCCTCCTCTTTAGTCGCCGATGCGCAAAGCAAGTCCATTCTCTCGTTGGATAGAGTATAGGTCGTCCCCAGGAGGACGTTATCATGTCGAGGTCGCTCGCATTCAGGAACGTTTTCTTAAAGACGGCTCCCATATAAGCAACCAGAAGTATTTTCAATACTAAAACAGACCCGATATTTTATTTTACCTATACTATGAACATCGCTCTCTCATTATAGCGTTATCAGTTACAATTTATCCTGGCTGTCCGTCATTGTGCTCGGCAATTTTTTGCTGGATAAATACGACAACTCTCGGCGTACGCCTCGGGAGACAGCCCATAGTGCTGCCAACATTGTCCGGGCCCTATAAATGAGCCAGTCAGTCTTAAAAGTCTTGTCCGCATCGCCCTAATAGAGACTGGTCCTGATAAGCGAGGGGTTGAAAAGCGCGAAATACGGCCGGGCCAGCGAACACAATGAGTAACGCTCTACCGTAAAGTTTAGCTCTTTGTAGTGGTCGCACTGATTAGTAGTGCCATTGTGTTAGTTGCAAATACTTTGTCCGTGAACGAGGCGCCCTGGATATGGCAAATGTTTGGCTGAAAGGCCCGCTTCGGCCCAGGATGCAGCCAGACAAGGCAATTTTTCTTAGTCCTCCTGTTTTGATTTCATTTTTTTCTCGCTTACCACTCAGCTTACCCTGATTATTCTGTTGGAATCTGGCAACGAATCCAATTAGGCAATCCAGATC
>CAXKVY010004539.1:0-22043 GCA_964058915.1 Tetropium fuscum | reverse complement strand
GAACTTGAAGGGGAAATACATGCAGCTGCATCGGTTTCTAAGCCAGGCAGTTTATCTCTGGATGAAGTTCCAAACATCTCTTTTGATGGTGAAGCATATAAAAAGAAAAAAATGGAAAATAAAAAACGGATGAATGGAAATCTATTAAAAACAAAAACTAAGAATGGAAGCAAAAGCCTCTTTGGGTTATCGTCGAATTCAACAAGGGGAGATCTTTCACGATGTTGAGAAAAAGGAACGCAAAATGGGGCCATCATGTAGTTCTGGAATGTGCAAAAAATCAAGGGTTAGGTCATGCAAGGAGTTGGCAGAAGAAAAGAGGAATGGACTGTTTAATGCTTTCTGGGAAACGATAACATGGGATCAATGGAGAACCTTTACAGTAGATACTGTAGAAAAGAAACATGTTAAAATAACCTAACTCGTCGCAGAATTTGAATTGAGAATTCTAGACGTCAAGTATCTCATCATTATTTCCTTATAAATGATATTAGAAAACAGGTCTGCTGTATCATCTATCTCAAAACATTTGGTATAAAAAAATAGATATTACGATATCCATAAAGTTCAGTATTGATTCGAGTATCAAGATAAATAAAATTTTACAAAATTAAACTGATTAATTTTAAAAGTGTCCTTCAAATTTACTGATACACTTCCTTGTAATAACATACATATCATATGCATCCTTGTAATGACATATATCATGTTATTTGCATTTTAAGCAACAAAAGTTAAAAAATAAGAGTAGGTATCTGAAATAAAAATGATACGATTTACATACTTATACTTATACATACTCATTAAAATATTACGATATTAAATACTACTATATATTAAATTATTAAATTTTACTATATATATTTTTATTATTTTTCATGTAAAAATAAATATTAATTTACATATAAATTTATTAGTTAAATAAAAATACTCCAGCTTTGTGATTAAGGAGCAAAAGGCTTCCTTGAAACAGGCGTTACACTGTCACTTAATTACCAATTGAGGAGAGTCCTTGCCGCCTATCTAATTTGTATTATTTCCAAAGACCGGGTTAAGGTTTAAGGTATTAACTAGGTTAGGATGTCCCAGAGTGCTACCCAGATTAACAAACTTCAATTAATAGGGGTCTAGTGCAGAGCTCATTACCGGAATCTATTGGGCTAACTTCAGTTGTTTGAATTTAATTAAATGTGAACTGATTGACTATGCTGCATTTAAAGATAAGGAAAATACATCAGATATGATCATGTATAGGGGGGGTATCACTTTCTATCTTGATAACTTTTATATCGAATAGTAGGTAAAAAAAATAGTTGTAGTTTCATGTTATATGTAGTTATAGTATATCAACTATATGTTTTATGTTTATAAATGTTGAACTATGTGGTTAAACTACTTATACCAGGTATAACTATATTCAAATACCAAAATTACACGGTTTTATTCTAATTTCAAGAGACCACAACTTTTATTGCTTTCCTAATTTCTAGTCAGAACTTAATTTCAGAACACCCACAAAAAGAAATGGAGAACTTCACTTGATATGACATACAATACAAAATACAGTTATTTTTTGAATTGAATGTGCAATTGTACAACTTAATCAGAATTGTGCAACTTAACTGTAAAAGATATACACGACACGGGGAAAATTTTGGTTATAACCTTCGACTATTAACGGAATCGACAAGTAATGTTGAAAATTTAGAGGCGCAAGCATCTACTAGAATGTTTATCTACATCATGTGACAGCGTACATTCAATGCTATTGGTCAGCAAATTTAACCTTGTGTCATGTTGCCAGTTTAGACAATTTTCACAAGGTACACATATTTTCTCTAAGAAATGAAGTTGATTATATGCTATCCACATTGGTCAATCGATTCTTATGTTCTGTTATTGAACACTGATATTAATTTGGGCTATATGTCAGCTGAAAAAGTGAGATTAATTAAAATCGAGGTACGGTTTGTTTACTAATTTGTGTTTCGTCTTTATATCCTTGTCTAGATGCTTGGGCCAAGCATTCACATGCATTGGAATAGGACATTATTCCTCTATTATTTTTGTGCTCGAAGGTTATAACTTTACATAACAAAACCAAAATGAAACGTATATTTACATTTATTTAAATAAACAATTTTCTGTCAAACTGTGTTATTTGCAGTGATATTATTAATGGATTTAACGCGGGTTCTAAGCCCTCACGGCAGGCATCGTTTGTGATATTAAGTAGGGGTAGGGGGAGGGGGAAGCGGTGGGAGACGCATTTCGGTACGCCGACGACAGCGACGGCGTATGCGTGGGGCGCCCGCGGTAGTGGACACTGCTACTTTAGTTTATTTTATTAGTACTTGAAGATCGAACTAATTATTTATTAGTGTTTATATTGGATTATATTATATTGCCTGTATACTTCCCTATTTGAATCAGATTTTGTTCACGATTTCATGGATTTTATTTCGTTGCACGGAAATTATCTTCTTGTAAAATAATAGTAGCTTACGTTACGCTTTATAACATCAGCTATCATCTGCCAGTGAAAGTCTCGTTAAAATCGATTAGCCGGAACAAACAAACAAATATGTTTGAACAAAAATGGTCTTTTTGTTATGAGTACCGTATACACTTTCATATGCATTTAGTAAAAATATATATTTATGTACACGTATGTAAAAATGTATAGGTATATAAGATGTATATTTACCAAATAAAAGTTATAAACTTACCTACCTACCTACCTAAAATGAACCCATTTTAATGAAAGAAAACCAAACGACGACGGTAAACATTGATTCTTAATTATTATTTAAATGTTTCATTGATAGAAAACAGTGAAAATGTAATGAAACAATTCGTATTAAAGAGAACGGAGCGTAGAAAAATAAAAGATACCTAAGCAAACAAAAAGTATGATGGCAATGTCTCAAAACAGCAAACAAAAGTATTATTTATTAGTGTTTATTAGGGATTATATTGGATGGACTTCCTTATCTTAATCGGATTTTGTTAACAATTTCATGGATTTTATATTTTTGCGCGGAACACTAATTCCTTTTTAAAAATAAGAGTAGCCTAAGTTACTCCTTATAATATCAGCTATCCGCTAGTGAATGTCTCATCAAAATGGTCCAGCCGTTTCGGAGATCGGATTTTTTTCACAATTTCATGGATTTTTTTGCTCGGAACCTTTATTCTTTTTCTAAAATAAGAGTAGCCCAAGATACTCCTCCTAACATCGAGTATCTGCCAATGAAAGTCCCGTCAGAATCGGTCCAGCCCTTTCCAGATTTTGTTCACAATTTCATGAATTTTATTTTTTTTTGCACGAAACGCTAATTAGTTTTCAAAAATAAGTAGTCCAGGTTTCCTTATAACATCAGCTATCTGTCAGTGAAAGTCCGGTCAAAATCGGTCCAGCTTTTTCGGAGATTAGCCGGAACAAACAGACAGACAGACAGACAGACAGACAAAGAGTATAATACTATTATATGCATTTAGTAAAAAGCCGTTATTTTGACATTACAAACAATAATTAGAAACTTTTATTCTCACGTCATATAAAAATGTATCTATAACCAGTCAAGGTCAAATAAGTGACTCATTAACAATGAAATGCAATTTTCAGTCCACCTTTTTGGAGATAATATTTTAAGTTTAAAAACTATACCTACGTTATGTATTTCTAAATATTACTTTGCCTTCATTACATTTTTAAATATTTATAACTATTACAATTTTAATAAGGTAAACTATTAAAAATCATCAAAATAGCATCGCCAATGATAAATATTTCGCCTCCGTATATAATGAAACGAGATGTTGGTGCATCATTACTAAACCTCTTCATCATCTCGATCCTAATTATTGGATTCACTGCAGGCTAAATTCAATCAACGGCCACCTTTGATATGTAAATTAAACCTGATGGTTCAATCATCGGCTATAATGGACACTGCATTAGAGCGTGTCTCTTTTATATCCAACATCCAATTTAATTGGAGTTACCTTTAGGCTTTTTTTTTATAGATCGCAGTGATTCCTGGAAAAAACTGGAAAACAATCAACGTTGCCCTATTATAGTTTCTCTAGCTTTATGCTAAAATAGGTCGTTGAAGTACCAGGTAGGTATTTACTATAGATTATAAAGAATCTTATTGATAATTTATAATGCAGTGAACAACTTTTTACAGCGACAATTTAGTAAGCAGTGGTGTTTAACAATACGCTGCCTCTTAACATGTAATTGGTGTAATTAAAAAAGCTTATTCTGCTCATGAAAAGCGTGGAGACCCTACAATGCCACAGCTTAAATCTATAATTCTCCATTAGCATTTTTTGCTCGAGGTCCGAAAATTAATATTCAAAACAATTCCGAGGCTATTTCCAGTTCTTGTAAACATAAAATATTCTTCAAAAAGATGGCTTGGCGGTCCTTCAGTAGGGAATCCATCCCTCATAAAATTAATTAATTAGCTACTTCAAATTAGTTAATTAAAAAAACTAAATGAATTAAAACTCAAATGCTATGTCTTCAGTACGGACCCAATAATATCCATAGAATAGCAAAAAATTATTTCAATATAAGTTTAGGAATACCGAGTTTCTGAGATACCACAAGACGGAACGCAAATAATAAAAAGAAGAGAAGATACAGAACTCAACGTGTTATTATATTTTACTTAAACAAATGGATCTGAATCATATGCCGAAGCAATAGAATTGGTCAAAATAGAGCATATTAAAAATAGCAATAGAATATATGTCAAAAAAGTGTGATGAAAATATTACAGCGTCATAATTTTAAATCAGGCAAAATACCATTTGCCTATTAAATATTTAGATGGCTTGAACTACCTTCAAAACATGTTAACCTTTTGTAGAAACTTAATAGAATACTTAGGAAGGTAATAATTAGCATAATTTTAGTCAGTTCTGCGCTTGTCCTCCACCATCCATGATATTCTGGAGGTTTCTGTACACCCGCCAGCTCTGTGATTGACAATAAGTACCCAATGAATGATGATTGCACCCAGATTTTCAAGATGGCTCGCAAAAAGTTATTATACCACAAAGAATCTGTTATGTTGCTGGCTCTCTGCACCATATTGGCTCAACATAAACAATTCTCCAGTGGCAACGACTTGCGTTAACTGTGCATTGCTTCAAATATCTGAACTGGATATTTTAAGCGTTGGATTTTTTCCGAAACGCGCCGCGATGCAGAGTTTGCATCCCCCATCCATAGAGCAGGAACCCCTCGGGGTTGCAAACTCAGGTGTACTATCAGGAGACCTATGTCTACCACCCCACCAAATTTCATTTTCATTTCTTTCCGACATTTTGCGAACAGATCCCTGTTTTGTACCCAATACCTGGACTATAATTATTGTTATAATTAAGTCTGGGGTGTAGCATTCAGAAATGTTCTATTGTAGGCCCTGTATTTATAAATACGATCTTAAATACATAACGTTATATGGAAATTCTTCAAAAGCCATGTGAAACTTATTTAGGTAATGTTAATTTAATGGACAAAACATCTGTTATTTGGCAGCAGATTGGAGCACCACCATACTGTGCGTGTGCATGGAACGTCACTGAATACTTAAATTAAAACTATCCTATTTGGATATGAAGGCACGGTGTTATACATAGGCCGGCTAAAAGTCCGGACATTACACCTATAGATTTTTCTCGTTGGGCTCCTCTAAAACAAGATATATATGAAACGGGTTTATAATAATAATAATGAGTTAAAAGAATGCATACGTATAAAAATTGAGGATTTAAATCGAAATGGTATTGTATAATGGTAATCGTATAATGGTGTATATTGATATCATCGGCAATACCAGTTATCATTGTATCCAGCAGAAGTACTGTGGGATGGAGCGACTTTGAAAATCAGTGGCTACTTTGACCGAAACCTCGCCATGCCATATTTTGCCAGTGAAGAAATTACGCAAATCATTGTAAATATCATATGCCGTTGTGCCTCTTTCTGTTTAGTTTAGTATATAGCGTTTAGTGCCTGCACTAAACGGTTAAGAGATTATTCGATAAGGATACTTTATGCAATGAAAAATATTAAATCTTGTTAAGAGGTAGTTAACTGAAAAATAGTGAGCGCATGTTTTAAGGAAAAAAAATCAAAATTACATACCTATGAATTTTGACTTTGATACGAATAACGAATCTTTAAATTTAAGTATGTGGCGAATGCGCCAGTGAGAATGCAATATATTTTTTTAAAGTTAGGATCCATTATTCAGTTGCTATATTGTCATTGTGTAAAATTGTTAGTTCCCACTTCAGAGTGAGAGTGAGAGGTAATCTATATCAGGAAAATCTATATCATTCGGCGCCGAAGTATGCAATCAGAACGCAATAGACGAAATCAAATCAACGCCTTCATATAGCGAAAAGTTAAGATGATTAAACTTTATGTCGCTAACGGAACATTCAAATTTTATTTCGTCCATGGAAACTCCCCATGCAAGGCGTAAAAAGTTTTATTGGAAATTTAACTTCATACCCAGAGTCACACATGTGCTCTATCACTTGCCCTCAGGTAGTAATGAAAAGTTTTTAAATAATTTCAAATATCACGGTGCATTGAAAATAATTGTTGACATTATGTTGACAATAGAACAGGGTCTCTAGTTATGAGTATCCATGCCATCCGAAAGGAACAGCTACCCCCCCTCTCATGGGAACGCGAGGCCATCTCAGTAGGAAAACAATATTTCTATAAAGTTTGTATTTAAAATATACTTTGAAACGTCAAAAACTGTCTAAATATTTTTAAATTTTTGTTCAACTGATGGATTTGCGGAAACAACTACTCAGAGGGCAGAGACCCCTAACTACATTGAATTATATCCACAAATGCTGATTGGTAGCTAAAATCATTCGTCAATTCCCCAACAAACATGGACTGCTTTCGAATCTCTTTGCACAAGACTCTAGACATACCACGGATACTTTTGCATCCGATGCGCACGTAACTGCAGCTTCCGATCTGAACCGCAAGTTCAGATGTTATGTGAACTGCAAATGTTTTATGATTGACAATCATACTCAATAATTATTAAAGTTAATGTTATTATTATTGTTATTGTTTCTTTATTATTTATACTGCCGTTATATTATTTGTGATTACTATCAAAGCAAAGACAAAAAGCTTGAATATATAGCTACCATAGGTCTATAATCCCACAGCTTTAATACGTACAACCTACGCTACTTCATAACGCGAACTGTACTGATCTGTATACTGATCCTTCCTTTGAGAGCCATCAATATGTAAATACAGATTACAGGTTTCATAAATATGCAATACGCTCTTTTGCAATTATTATGAAAATCCAGAAATACCTTGTTTACTAATAGGTAAAAAATAGCAAAGTCCGTAGGTGGCCATTAATTTTAATTAATTAGCAAAAATTACGGTTACATAAATTATCTAGGAGGCTTGTTGACATGAATTATTATTATTAGGTTAAAATATTGTATTATAATTGACGCATCCGACAGATATTTCAGTTCTACACTAAGTTTAGTAACATAATGCCAATGCATTTTTATGTTTTAATATAATTATTATTTTTATTATAACTGTTATTTTTAAAATCGAAATTGTTTGAATTGTAAAAAACCGTTCAATTACAGACGTTTTAAAAATAACAAAAGCGGATACAAAAATTTGAGAAATTATAAACTTAAAAATATAAATATAAATAATATAAAAATGATAAACTTCGGTATATTTTTTTTTAAACTGCTAATTTACTATCTGAAACCGGGGAATTCTTAATATTTTGTATTTATTCTCTCCAATGTAAAATATTATTAATGTTTGATCATTATAATCTAAGAATAAGATACCTAACCTAAATTACTATTATTACTTACAGAGGTAGTTACTTAGGTAAAATAATATACTACAATTAAATACATTAAAGTAATTTATGCCACCAATATTGTAATAATGTTTTATTAGAATATTGATTCTATAATATGCTTATCAACTTGTGTCTCTGTTAATGTAAATATCTTAATTACTGCTAATGAAATTAAGATATTCAAATTAATTACTACATAAACTTAATGAATCTGAGATGAATATCAATATTAATATTACTGAGTGGAGAGTACATAGTACATTGAGTAATTAGTCGGTAACTGGTGGCTCCAAAGAACCCAAATAGTATGTCATATTTATAATAGAAGGTTTCGTTTCATTTTATTAACGGCGTACATTATTTTAAATATTCTGCCAACACGCATTATTAATTAATATTAGGTTACAGTACATCTCAGATATATAAGAAATAAAAAAACATTTTCAAGTTATATGAGAATGTATAAAAATTATATTTATATAAGAAATCAAAAAATGCCACACTTCAAAATCGCTCCTCCGTTAACGCAGGAATGCAGGAGCGAGCACAGTACCGTATTACGTATTTATGCTACTTTGGTGTTTGTTTAGGTAAAATACACTTAATATCACACTTGCTTATGCACAACATGAGTCACGGGAAGATATGTACGTGAACGAACGAATGCAAAAACAACTGATAGAATACCTAAGTGCCCCGTTTATTGATTTAAGAATTACTTATATGGGTTCTCTTTGTCCAACATGCGAAGTACTTCGAGTGCTCTTTATATAACATCCGAAGACTGTCGGCGTTCTGTGATATGTTTGCGGTATCTTTTATATTATAAGAAATATAAGAAATGTACTATACTTATGTAATATTATGTATACCATATTATATATATATATATATATATATATATATATATATATATATATATATATATATATATATATATATATATATATATATATATATATATATATATATATATATATATATATATATATATGGTATCTCATAACTATTAACAAAATATAATCCAGAAGCTAACAATGTGTAGCATCTAAAAAAAAATTCATACGATAAAAATTCCTACGTTTTATATATCTGTAGACCTGGAGACCGCTGACTGGTACGTTAGAGGACAAGCGTAAGCTGTCTATACTATCGAGATCTTTGTGTACTACGTGATTATACAGAAACCACTGAGTGGTACCTTAGAGGATCGCTCGGCCCCCTCCTATCAAGGTCACATCTTTAGCCAAGTATATTGAGGACTTAGAGGACAAGCCTCAGTGATCTTATCATGTGCATTCCCATTATTTTAATTATTTAAAACCATTACCCAATCTTATATCTTATATTATGTCTGATATTACTCTATATTGTCTAATTTTCCAAAGTTCATTTCTCTATTTAGCCGATAACACTTGTTTTCTCCTTTTAGCCGATAACACTTGTTTTCTGTTTCGATTATTCCTTTGAAAAAGGTAAATAGGCAAATAGTTTTCGGTCTTATGTTTGGGTTTCCGCGTCAGTATTATTATTTGGTTTCCATCGAGTCCTTGCGCAACTTCAAAAGTTCGCAGGTGGGGGGGCACCTTGCGCCGACGAGCTGATAAATTCAAGCTATTATCGTCTCTATTTAGTGTTTGGCGTGTGCTTCAGTCGGCACCGAAAATATGCGGTGATTCGTGGTTTTTCGATTTTAGATTCGAGTCCGGACTAAAATACTAATACCTGCTGAAAAAGAAAAGAATTCCTACGGTTACTATTTACTTATATTCTAAAAAATATTATGTGTAGCTAGCTGTTCTGAGCATTCTGAGCCCGCGCGACAGGCAGCCTTTATGATATTAAGTCGTGGTAGACGCCTTTCGGTGCGGCATGCGCGTGGGGCGCGCGCGGTGATCGAAGATTATTCTTGTAAGCAAGTAAAAATTATTAGTGTTTATATTCGATTATATTGGATGTATAGCTACTTTATTTGAATCGGATTTTGTTCACAATTTCATGAATTTTGATTTTTTACGCGAAACCCTAATTCTTTTTCTAAAATAAAACTAGCCTAACTTACTCCTTATAACATCAGCTATCTGCAAGTGAAAGTTCCATTAAAATCTGTCCAGCCGTTTCGGAGATTAGCCGAACAAACAGTCAGATAGACAAAAAATTTAAAAATTGTTATTTGGTTATTTTGACATTACAAACACACACTTCAATTTTATTTATTTGAATAAATTAGCGTAACAAGTGGCTTGAAAATTCCACTTCGTTACAATGTCTGTCTATTAAGCCGAACAAAAACAGGCTACGGCAAATAAAAAGTCAATATGTTTGGTGTTGAATAAAACAACAAATATTTATAATAATCTACACTAGATTTAACGTTTTGTTAAATAAGTATATCAAATGCCCCTTAGTTATACATTGAATAGACTTTTCAATTTATTTATTAAAATGATATACATACATTTTTACGTACATGGTAAACGGAAGTAATTAAGATGAGTGCAGTTTATTTATGTGCCATACTTGCCTGAAACTTGAATAAAGGGACACAAACTTAAAATATGATTTTATTGCAGGCGTGTACATATAACGAAGGCAACTCTGCATCAGTTGGGTGACAAGTTTGAAGTAGAGCCTGGGGAGGGTGCAAGTAGGGAGGGTTACTTAGCTGACCACAAAATAGAAACTTTTTTAATCATTCCCCCCAAGGTAAGTGGAAAACGTACTATATATATATATATATATATATATATATATATATATATATATATATATATATATATATATATATATATATATATATATATATATATATATATATATATATATATATATATATATATATATATATATATATATATATTGAGAATGTTTGAATCTGTGGAATTATGAATATCCTTTAAATGCCCCTATGTTGGAATGATAATTGTTATTTTATGGTTGTATGAGATATTATAAAGGTAATAGTATGATGAAGAAATATTTGATCTGCTTACAGGATACTTACACTAGTTCTTCCCTAGTAAATATTTCTCTGCTTTATGGGCGCCAGTTCTATGAACACTAATTTCTATTTTACTAGAAGGATCACCTGAGACACAAGCACTCTTTAGTCCTAGAGGGGGTCCAATTAGGTCTATGATAAATTCCTTTACAAGATTATTTATAAAATGAAGTTACTTTTTCAAAATAATAAATTTTACGGTATTGTAATATTTTTTAAATTAATTAAATTTTAGAGAAACTGAAATGTAGTAGTCTTGAATTGTTTCCTGAAATGTTTTAAAAGAACAAGAAAGATGAAGTTGATTGGATACCACGTTTATTGTCATATATGGATATTAAAAGAAACAAATCTTGAAATCTTATTCCTACCTTACGACCCTTATAACAAATTTTATGAAACTTAGGAGCGTGGCTGTTGCATTATCGAACGCCTTAGCTCGACTCCTCTTTAGTTGTTTATGGTTCTCCGGATGTGCCGTATGAAAAACATTTGCAATTCCTGATTACCTTACTTCTTTCTTGTTAAGATGTTATGATCTGGCCAATCAAATTGCTTCATAATATATTATTTACTTAATTTTACTTATACTACTATACACAACTATACAATCAGATTCACTTTCTGTTGTGTAACTTCAATTTATGTGTGAGGCGTTGCCTCGACATTTTCATTCTGAAGTTTAGAAGTTGTTCAAGCTCTTTCGCCTTTGAGGCTCATCGGGATGATGTACGATTTATTTAATTGGTCATTTATAGTATAATTTGCCATCATTATACCTACTATACTCATAGCCCATAGTGATACAAAACTAATGTCACGTAAGACTGTATAACGAGAAAAGCGAGAAAGAAATAAACGAGAAAAAACTTCAAAAGAGTTAACTTTGAATATTCTTAACGTAAATATTGAAACAATACAAAAAAGTACAACTACAGGAACTACTGTTAAATGAAACAAAAATTGACGTAGTCGGTGTAACTGAACACTGGATATCTAATATTAATATAGGTACCTTATAAGTTAATGACTATTACATTGGTGGTCTCGAGAAAATGGTTATGGTGGATCACTTATCTTAGTAAAAAATAATGTATATAAGTACATTTAGATGACGTGAACAATTTATTTCTAGCAAATATTGTTGAGATAGCTAGGATTAAAACAAATATATCTACAGTTATTTATATTTATAGACCCCGGAATGCATTTTTTTAAACTAACACTATGCCTCGAAATAATAAATAAACTGAATGCACCAGAGATATTTATATTCTTTAGATTTTTGATTTTAACATAAATATTTTTAATTGTATCAACACATCCAGTGAATTTTTAAATATAATGAGCGAATATATGTTAAGATCTGAATTTAAAAACGCATATAGAGCAGTGGTTTCAAACCTTTTTTAGTCGCGACCCTTTTAAGATTTTCTTAACGTATCCGCGACCCCCATTTATTTTTTATAGAACAAAAGAAACAACTAGTCCATGTTATGCGTCATATGTGTTTCGGCTTCCCATGCACGAAAATTAATTTTGTATGCCCTGGGCAAAGCGTGTTTATGAGTGTACTTGAGGTAAGGTTTAATGCATGTACAATATCGTAGCTCGACTTTTAGGCATCGCAAATAAATTCCTGAGGCTAATCAAAATTTAACTTGCCACAGCGTTGAAGATTTTAAAATTATTACGTATCTAGGTGGAAAGCTTTATTTATGAAACCCATCAAAGAAAAACACGTACATCGTATGTGTTTGAGAATGACCAACGTAGGGCAACGCGGGGCAGGTCCGGACACATTTTTAAAAATTTTAATATTTCAAAGATAAGAGGTAATTCAGGACTTAATTTAGGTCCTACAGACACCTTAATCTATTTCGAACATGTTGACTTTATTTTAACTAAAAAAAAAATTTGAAAATTATTCAGGTTTTTTATTTTCTTGAAATATACATTTGTCCGAAGCTTCCATAGTGGGGTATATCCGGACTGGTAGTGGGGAAATACGAAATATGGAAATACGTAGATACATATAAAATTCAGAATATATTTATTTTTAAATAAATAAAATTAAAAAAAACAGGTTTATTGAACATTATAACCATAAAAATTGACATTGAATTTGAAAATCCAGGACATTCTTTTCTGATGTATTTTCGAGACTAATATCCTGCAAGTCCGGAAAGCGGAAGCCGCTTCTATACCTTTTGAGAAAATTTACGACGTAGAAGTCGTCAGTATTACCACCCAACCAGTAATCCACTCTGCCCATATAAAGAAGTGTTCTTTTGCTGGTCGGGGTCGGGTAACGAGTACGTAGGTATTAATTACAGTGGATTACGTCGTCATGCGACAGCTATCATCATCGACTTGAAATTTGTCTGCAATATTGGCCATATTGTCATAAAATTTGGTCTCATGTGCCATATTCAGGGGTAATTCTACGTCGGCATCTGAGAAGGTAGATCTTGTAGTTCGTTTTATTGGAAAAATGTTATAATGTTCTTATGGTCTTTGTCTGACAACTGTTACTGTTCGTAAATTGTATTTTGGAATAATCCATTAATGATGTGATTTTATATAAATTTGCAAATGTGTCAAATTCTTAAGCTATTTGCTTATTTGAAATTTCGTTTGGTGTTACATTTTCAACATACTGTGTATCTGAGTAATTCGCGGCCAACATTTTAAAATTCAATTTTGAACGGTCTGAGGTTCTTGACAATGCACCTGCGTTTTTGTTGAGTTTATAAATTCAATTGCTCGCCAACGAGCAAGTCTGCTTCCTGAGTCTTTAATAGAAAATAACCACGTGAGAGGTCTGTGATCGGTTATGAGTTTAAATTTTCTTCCGAATAAATACGGCCTAAAGTGGTTCACGGACCATACTATTGCTAAAAGCTCACGTTGTATTGTGGGATACTTAACTTCAGCACTACACAAGGTTCATGTATATGCTATAGGTAACTGTTTTTCGATAGGGCCTTTTGAAAAAACAGCTCATATTACAAATGCGCTTGCATCTGTGGTTACAATAAATATTTCGTCAAAATTTGGATATATTAGAATCGGAGTAGTAGTTTTAAAGAGTGCAGAACTATCGCTAATAAAAATGACATAATGTGACAGTTTTTGTAACCCTGAGATATTGTTAAGGGGGGAGGGGGGGGGGGGGATTTGCCGGTCACCGGCTATTTTCTTCAATTTTTCATTGGCGTCTTCCCTTTTTCCAATGATTGCTTCTTTCTCTTTTAATCACATTCACATTCACTTCTCACATTCGCTTCTCATTACTTTTCTTTTCGTGTGTCTACCCCAACTTTTGTTTCCTTAGGAATTCTAATTCATGACTTCTCCGATGTGCTGGTGTAAACTCTCGATTAACCTAGTCGAGACATTCCTTTCTTTTTTCTCCGGACAGCTCTTGGAAATGGTCTCATGATTTCGACCGATAATATTTTAATTTTCGGTTTTATGACGTGGCATCAAGTCATTTAACATTGTTCTAATCATCAGGGTCACTTCCTCCAGTTCGAAATCGGCCCCATCGAGTTGACATGGAGTTTTTTCTCAACATTATGACTTTATTGTGAAACGGGGGAAATGGGGCACGTTCCGACGGACCGAAACTGCCCCACCTGATTTGTCCGGACGTGCCCCACGTTTTAAAAAAACACATAAATTAACATAAATTCGCACCTTCGTAAATTCGTACTGTTTTATGGGGCTATGTATTGCTTAAAGCATTAATATCTAAGATAAATATGATAAATATTACCTCATTGTTGTTCTTAAGCCGTGAAAGCTTACGATGCCTGTAGTAAAAGTAAGAGCAAATCTATATTCGATTTTTCTCAAATAAATATATTTTGCGTGATCGAAGGCAGTAAATTTGGGTTGTCTGGAGGTGCCCCATGTCCGAAGGCGCCACCTGCCCCTACTTGTAATTCAGAGGACAAGTCGCTCTACGATGGAAATTACAAAAGTTTATGAAATATTTACGACGACTACAACTTTAAAACTTTAATGCCTTTACCCTGTTGCTTTGATGTGGAAAGTTTTGAAATAAAATTTGCACACCTAAATTATGTTTTACTTCGCAGTGATCACGTTGCTCGCTTAGTTTTTAAAGTCATTGAAAACTAACATACGGCACAGATAAATATCTACATCAGAACTATTTTCATAGTAAACATAAGCATTGTTTTTTTAAAACTCAGTTTATAATTAATTATTGTTGTCTTTCAATAGCCTGAGATATGACTAAACCACTATTCATCAAAACAAAAGAAGCTATCACGCGAAAAATATAATTCATGACCGTTTCATCAACACATTTGTAAAGCCAGATTTACATGGCCCTTTATTCAGCGGATAAAGTAAAAGACAAAAATGATTTATGATTCATAATATGTGATATACAATAAATACAATTTTAGTGTGACGTCATGTACAGTCGCCGCCTCCCAAAAGTGCACGACTTTCCGTTGCCACAGTAATTTTTCTCATGTTTCGTTATGTTTCTCATGTCAATCGGATCTTGTTCTAAAATTGTTCAATAAGAAATAGTGCAATAAGAAAATTGATAATTTGTTTATTGGGCAAAAGTTTGGTAAATAAAAATATTACAACAAATTAATATTTTATAGCAGAACCGTTAGCTGCTAATACACTTTCCAATCCTTGGCCTCGACATAATTAATGAACTCATATCATAACTATCCACAAGTTCTCCCGAAGCATCTTCAACTACTTCCCAAAGATGATTAGCGTTTTGAGGTATGAAACGTTGTTTATATATATGTTTAGTTACGTAACCCCAAATGTTTTCGATAGAATTCAAGTCTGGACTATTTGCGGACCAAGGTAAAAGATCAATATCATTATGACCCAACCAATCTCTTACTATTCGTGCGGTATGAACTGGACAATTATCCTATTAACAAAAATTATAAATAAGCTGCTGCTGCTGAAAGATAAAATTCCCAGGAAAGATTTGCGTTACTGATTGTAACATCACATTTTCTAAAATATTTAAATGATTTAGTGCTGTAAATCTGTTATCAATTTTCCAACAAATTCCAGGCCCATGAACACTTATTCATGCCCAAACGTTTATTGAAAAGTGCCCACTGACATTGATGGACCTCGTATAGTTTTCCTGGAACCTAGTATCTATTATATAGGTCTATAAATACGGAGCCGTCCACTGTGACAATATTGAAATGTTTTTTCATCAGAAAAAAACACATTATTCCAAAATTCAATGTTATTATCTATCAAGTTATTTGCAAACTGCAACCTTCTTTGCTTGTGCTCATTCGAAAGAAAAATTTTAGGGACAGCAGCACAGTTCTTTAAATGAGACTATTTTAACCGTTTTTGGACAGTCCTAACAGACCCCGGCAACAATGTTTCTCCTTGTGTATTAGCAGCTGTTTCGAAAGGATGTTGTTGAATATATTCAATCAGAGCGTTATCTTGAATATCATTGAAAACTTTACCAATTCCTATCCCTTGCTGCTCTTGCTGCCCTTTGTATACTATGTTCCTGGTCCTATGTCTTTTTAATTTTAAATATAGGTACAGCTTCTACTAACATTCAAATCAGCGACTACTTCAGCCAGGGAACAGTTTTCTTCAATTTTGGCTATAGGCCATATTTTTGGCTATATTTTGACGTATAAATTGACTAATTATGAGACGACTAAAGTAGAAAAATATACCGTGCACTTTTGGGAGGCGGCGACTCTTCAATTTCTACATAGGCAACCAACATTACCCCGCATTCTTTATTCTAATGCCCATTATCAGAACTATAGACTCAAAAACTTCTGTTTCCATCACGGGAACGTAAATGTTATTGGTCAGTGGTTATGGTAAACTTTCTTAGCTCGCCATCTTTGTTTATTTATACTTTAACCTCTGAATTTGTTTCCTAATTTAACCGATTTTGTATCTCTTACTGTTCCGGAGATACCAATAATGAACATAATTTTTATTTCATATGTATGTTACGGACAATGTAGTAAAGTTGGCCAATATTGTTAATTATATCGGCCATTGCCATCGCTGTTCATATATGGCAAGCATAAAGCAAACCGGAATTAGCGTCAAAGTTAAGGTGTCTCTTAGCGTGCCTTCTATGATCCAGGGCATTCTATGATCAAAAATAAGAAAAGTAGGTTATATAAACGCAGATCCGTAAAACCACTAATGGTTTTCTATAAATTGCTCCGAAACCTGCAAAGGCTGAATAATTATAAATTTTGGAATGTTGGAAATCTGTTCAGTTTAGCAAATAATGGGGTACAAATGATATTTAAAAAATGTGCCTAGGCGCCCTAAAGGGGGTGGATCAGATGTTAAACAGACTCCAACTTTTTTAGTTACCAACATTTCATAAAACAATATATCCTTGAGCTACCTTGATGTAAGGCCCATTTTTCGGGAAGATGATGTACACATATTATTGCATTTCTGAATTGTAGCGAGAAAATCGAGGAAAAAGTAACGTGATTAGACGCGGTAGGTTACGCAAACAAAAAATTATTACGTCAACTAATTTGATGGTTTACTTGAGTAATATGCCTTGTACTTGACTTGTCATATTAATTCCTTTAAATTTGCTTCCAGATGTTTATGTACCAAAATGTATATGTAAATGTATATAAATGTTTCTCGCCTGTTACATTCTTTTTATTTCTTTTTATTTTTTATTGAAGTTAGATTTGTTTAATATGATGTGTTATTTATTAGTGATATCTAATGCTCTTATTTTTCCCCATAACTATCATTTAATACAAAAAATATCGGTACCGGTTTCCCTTCTATTTTAAAATCATAAATTGCTAAGCACACAAAAAATCAAATTATAATAAACAGATAATAAAACTCATGGCCACTATTTAATTAATATTCGTCTGACAAATTGTTTTTTTGAGAAAAAAAACTATCTCGAAGTTGAGAATTAGCATCAAAATTATTTAATATCCATGTAGTCACATTATTCTTGCAGTACACTAAAAATCCAACATTCAGTCAGTTTACATCAACTTTGCTCGAAAACGGTCATATCGAGGTAGGACAAAAATCTCAAAAAAAATTTAATGTTATAAAACTAAATGTTTACATCCAAATAAATTGATATACAAAAAAGTTGGATGAAAAGGAAAGGAAAAGGCCTGTTAAACTCCGGCTCATTTTGGAAGCATTTCCGGATCTACAATTACAACGTTTTTTCTTACTTTTGATATGAATCCAGTTTATATAAAAATTATATAAAAATATAAATATAAAATAGAACAATTACACAGTCACGTCGGTCAGTTAAATATAAAATAATCGTATATAACCTTGTTTAGGCATAAATTCACAAGTTTAGAACCAATGTTCGAACTTTATATTCAGTACTTTGTTTTTACTGTCCCTATTTTGTTGCCTCATAAACATTAAAAGGATCGAAAATTATTCAAACTCTCATCGAGATTTAGTTATTGAAAACCTATATCTAATGGCGTCCACTTTCCAGTTTCACAGCGTTGGTATAAGACAATTATAAACTTGTTATCTACAGTAGCTGTAACACTATAACGACGTCATACTAACTCAAGTTTTTCTTTTCAGAAACCTGAAACGGAAGCGCATAATGGAACTGCCAAGCCACGCGTGTTAACTATATCAGAGAGGAACAACAGCATATGCGAAGGAGGTATGGGGATGGCTGCCCCCGGTGGTTTGCCCGCTCGCTCCAGACCTTCTAGTAAGATGACCAAGTACGTAGAGTGCTGGGGGGCGGACAAGCCTTTCGCGAACATCGCCGAGTCTACCCTTGCAAAGAATATCGAGTTAACGGTGAGTAATTTTTAACACGATATATCAGGAGAGGCTATAATATAACCTGCTTCTAATTTGTTATCTAGCCTATTCTTCGTCGGTATAACAGGAGAAAAAGTCCATATATGTGTAAAATATTTGTTAATGAGTAGAAATCAGACAAATTCGTTACTTTCACGAATTACGGAAAAACACATATTTAAAACGAAGGTTTTACCACTTTGAGAGTATTGAGAATTATATTATGGAAAGTAATATACTTAATAAAATTGTATGAAATGTCACGAATTTCACAACAAATTATAGATATTAAGGATCAAGATGTACACTCGCGAGCAGCTGAAAGTAAACGACTCTTATAAATATTTTTTGTTATTGTAGCATTATATAATTGTGGCTTTTGACAGTACAGATAATTATGAATTTCTTATCGATATGATAATTAAATGTTTTGATGTCTAGATTATAATTTAGTATTACAAAAAAATTCTAATAAAGCCATACAGGGTGTAGTTCTTGAACTTGAAGATTTTTTTCGTCGAAGAAAATGATATTATACCAGAAATCTTAATCTCTGTCAACATAATGAGCGTTTTCAGTAGATTTTTAAATACCAAAACAAACATATATGTTTATTTGAAAGCTAGCTGATAAATATTCACTTTGTGCAACTTTCTTTCGAATATAAATCTCACAGTGTTTAATAAAAAATTAAATATTTATTATAGCAATTTGAATAATCATGTGACTTTGGGGCTGAGTGACGTCACACAGCCTGGAATTAAGATAGCAGCATTATTTGTCAGAACGTCTAAATAGCTCATAGCTGTAGTTGGTTAAGCTTCGTTTTCTGGTTATATTTGTGCGTTCCTCTAAGAATTGTATTTTGCTTTGTTTCTGTACGTTATTGTAAGAAAATGGAGCCAGGATTTTTCTAAAGAAAGTGCAGAAATGATGCACGAGTTATACATGTCAAATTAGATTATTTATCAGCATAAGTTAAGTGAAACAAAGTCGATTTCAACGTCAACTGTCAAAAAGCAGGGAACTAACTTTGGAATATAGTACTAATACACCGTTGTGTCATGATCAAGGTCGTAGGCTCTGTGACGTCCCTATCGAAGGATACGTGACGTCACGTATAAGCGCAAGCTTTATTTCCGCAATATTGAAAATTCTTTTCGAGAATTGTGCTCAAAATAAATAGAAATCGTACTAAAAAAAAGAAAAAATCAGCGGGATTTTTTTGAACTCGGCATCTAGCTGTCAACAAGGAAGCACAACGTGCCATGATGCGAACAGCGTACTATGACTACCATAACAAGCTATTGCAGCCGTATCAAAAGGGTTTCTTCTTTATCAATTTATCATTTCTTCATCTTGATTCAAACTGCTTCTCCTTGTAGCTCCTCCTTCATGTTAATATGATAAATCCTAACCTTCCAAACAAGTTTCTTTCAATTCGAATATGCATCGTTTGCTAACTTTGAAAGGGTTCGTAATAGCACTTAAAGATCACCCAGCATAAAATTATTTACGATGCATGGCTTTTCCGCATCTGTCAGTTTTACCATGGTTTAAAATTATGAAATGGAATTAAATTTAACTTTTGTCATATGAAATTAACAAATTCACAGGCATCTATCTACGCATTACTTCTAAAATTTAAATCCACAATTAGGTACCTACATGACGAAAATAAAATCGTATACTTTCAACTGCTCGCCACTGTACC
Source organism: Tetropium fuscum (assembly GCA_964058915.1). NCBI lineage: Eukaryota > Metazoa > Arthropoda > Insecta > Coleoptera > Cerambycidae > Tetropium > Tetropium fuscum. Next base: position 1,561 of record CAXKVY010004539.1, on the reverse strand, counting down.
CTTATAGGTACAATAAATTTGTCAGGTTGAGGAGTTTCATATATTTGAATATGCTATGCTATGACAGATATACCTCTTTGTGCTCTTTATGTGCTATTTTGTGTCCCTAACCACACATTTTATGATCCTTCAGTAGTGTGCACTAGTTAGTGTTCTATAATCAGTTAGTGTCCACTAACCTCCGACCCCTTTTGGATATGATAAAATATACACATTTTGGAATCACATAAAATGTGATTTCTTATTGCCGTACAATATCGGACATTATAGCAAATGGAATACAGTTGAGAATCATTTAAGAAACGAAAAATATAATTATTTTGACGACCATAGTTCGCAGTATCATATGAATCATCATAGATAGTGAGTCCTTTTGTTACTGATCAGTTACTGAACAGCGGATTTTTCTCAGAGCAGACGCTATTCTATTATTTGCTTCAGGTTTAAGAGTGTACCTACGTTGAAAATGTGTTTCGTAGTAATGTTTTATTTAATTGGTAATTTCACAGCGTGGATTTAATTTCTTAATGTGGATTTAATGTCTTTAGCTTTTAACATGATCATATAAATGTATCGCAAACTTTGACAGACTATGTTTTTTACCTGATCATGTCAACCTCGGCGCTACAGTTTTGTTTATTAACTGCAGGCATTCTGCATCGGTATCTACGAGTAAAACAGTATCATAGGAGTCGGTGGCGTATAAGTACATAATATTATGTTTAAATTTATTGTTTTCACACTTTAAATCTATGATTAAATATAAAAACTATGATTAAATATAAAAACAGAAGGTTGTAAAAAACCATATATTTTCATCTAAATTGCTCCAAAACCTGTAAAGGAATAATTTTGAATTTTAGAATATGGGATTAATTCTATTTAGTATCTAATGGTTACAAATTTTATTTACAAAAATTGCATAGGCGCCTCTAATAGGGGGATCAGAGGTTAACAGACCCTCACTTTTTTGGAAAGCAATTTATTTGAAAAATATAAAATTATTTAAAACAAATATAAAATAATCGTATATAACCTTGTTTAGGCATAAATTCATAAGTCCATAGTTTAAAGTCTGAATTCAGATATATCAATCTGAATTTAAAAAAAATATAGACATGGTTTTCCTACGGCTTCGTTTTTATGTATCGTTTCTACATTCCATAAAAATATCGCATGGTGTACCATGTATATATACTATATACTCTATACAAGAGTGCTTGCTACCTATTAGTTTTCTTCACTATTACCGAGTGGGTATCATATTAAACAATTTCCACTAAAAAATATATATTAAAATATCATATAACAAGAAAAAAAAAACATAGTCGTAACGTCCAAATTAGTGTCAAGAGAGGTTTGTTATAGCTTCGCATACTTGGTAATTGAAATGAAATGTTTCATATAGAGAATTCTATATATGATACAAAACATAATATATCTACCCAACTAATAAAAGAAAAATAATTAAAAGATACATTGTACACAATATCACGGTTTGTTACAATGTATGATCTCTTTCTATTAATTCTTTTTTTGTTTCAGTCGACATCGTATCTCC
>CAXKVY010004538.1:0-28969 GCA_964058915.1 Tetropium fuscum | reverse complement strand
CAATAAAAACAAGTCTAAGACAAACCATTAAAAATTTACCTTGCCACAGTATAGTTCGGTATACTTCCAAAATCTCTAGACAGGTAGCTGAAAGTAAACCATCGAGAACCACAATATGTTCTATAATTCACCAGAAAATATAATATAGGCTATACCAAAAAACAGAAATCGCCACCAAGCAAAATTCAGTTATCATGGATAAAACCTCGTCACTGGTATATATAGGAGTAAACATAATAATATATAAATATATTTATAATACAGCCAAGATAATATAACCTAACTGAAAATAAATAGAAGGAAAACAAAATACTAATGGATAAGAACGTAATAATACTTATTTAATAATAAGAAACCAACTGGCTACAAAAACGATTCTCATAAGACGAAGGATATTGAAGGCTATACATGTACCCTTGTTATTTCAATCTGCATTACTATTTATGAAACCAAGAACACTTAAACCTTTAATCCGTCACCTTAGCAATAATCGTTATAGATAAGTGGCGGAGGGACTAGGTGACTGATCTTCAATGCCGAGTCAATGTACGTTTAGAAAATCCGGAAAATCCAGAAATAGCTTTCAAATGTATTAAATCAATTGTTATCTTGTAATGCTGGCACACTGACACAAATAAGAATAACAAATATAACTGAAATTAAAGAACCGCTTCTGATAAACCTGTAGCTTTCAGACCAGGACATTATCCTGAAGAGGATTGGTATCTTCGATGTGAAACTGACACTGCAAACACTATACCCGACCCGCATTTCGCCAACCAAGTCATCGGGGAATGATTAAAACTAAACTAACACTAAGAGCGTACCCTATTTATTCCTAAATTATTGTCACGGTTCAATGAACCATGACCGACTAACCACAAGACTGGGCTATTTGGGATAGGCCCTTTGTCACTATTCATACTATTTCTACATTTGTTCGTTTCTGAACTTTCAAAAGCATCCAGTTGCCTACGGTTTGTGACATTGCTAATTAATCTAAAGTTGCTAATGTCTATCCTATTGTTGTCAAAAGCATATTAAGCAACGCTATATTTTTCTGTTATTACGTATTTGAGATGGGCCATGTGCTCCTTGAATCTAGTTTGTATATATTGCCTAGTTTGTCCAACATACTTTTTATTACAGTCTTTACAGCGAATCTCATAAATCCCCGACTTTTCGAATATTTGTTTTATCCTTTGGATTACCTAAAATTTGTTGTATTTTATTCCCGGATGAATGAACAACTGTTATTCCTCTATCTTTAAAAAGTCTGCTAAGACCATTGGTAAGATGAGGTTCATATAAAATTGATACAAAGTTGGAATTTTCTCTATTAATTTCAAGAGTATTAATGTTAAGAGTTGATGAGATTTGAAGAGAATTTGAGGTCGAAGAGTTGTGAAGGGTTTCTTTTATTTTACCTTTCCTGATCATTTTATCAACTAGTCCTGTACAATATCCATTGCCCACAGCTATATGTTTGATTAATGACTTCTCTTTCTTCCAAACCTGTCCTGATTAAGATGGAAACCTAAAAGACGGTGAATTAGAATATTGAAGCTTGCCATTTTGTGTCGAACGCAATAGTTATAGTCATTGAGTATATATCTATGAATATTAGTATTGTTTCGGTATATATCAAATTCTAACTTATTCCTAATTACTAGTACATCTAAGAAAGGTAAATGTCCGTTGCTTTCAATTTCATATGTAAATTTAATTAAAGGGATTATATTATTTAATTTATTAACAAACTCATCAATGTTAGCTACTTTAGCATCAAAAACTGCAAAAAATATCATCAACATACATTAGCCAAACTCTAGGGAAATACTCTAGAATACTAGTTCTTCTTTTACTTGAACTTCAACTCTACTCATGAATACAAAAGTAAATTTTAGTATTAGCTTAGATACAATAGTAAATTTTGTATCTAAGCTACTTATTAATAGCCCTGTTTAACTTTAGTATTTTTAAAATACTTGGTGGTATTATACCATTTTAAATTATACCAATTTAAAACCCCGTTGGCTGCATTATATATCGGGCAAACGTGCTTATCCTTATATATAACAAACCAATATTATCTCGCATCACGAATATTCCAGAATATACTAGCGACTATGCTAGATCTGGGTATGCCTTGTTTATCATTTATAAAGAAGTTTTGGTAATTCCAAATCAAAATAGGGTTTCTTAACCCGTAAATTCCCAATATTTAATGTTAATTTGTCACTTGTATAATTTGTATAACTTATATAATGTCCCTTAACTTATATTTTCTGTTTCAGATGTCAACTAAACGGTGTATTGGGCTGAGATCAATATGTGGATCAATGTTTCTTCTGTCTATCCTTCATCCTCTAGTATTTACCTCCCATATCAAGGTAAGTGATATACTTAACTATAGATGGTACAGTAATACAAATGTATATCAAGTTTTAAGACACTTTCTATAGGGAGAAAATCCAACACAATTTCTACAACATATATTATTGCTTAGTAGTATCTTAACCAAATACTAATCAGAGATTAGGACCAATAGCGTTCCCAGCATACCTTGTAAGTCAGCCAAAATTAAAGTCAATGGTTTGTTTCTTAATTTAAAAGCCACCCCTGAAGCTTCTAGTTGGTTGTGATATTATGGGTAACTTTGAGTGTTTGAGGTTTTGTTATGTTTGACACATTATAATTCTCGGAAATATAATAAAAAAGTACAACTTTTGTTTAACCTGTTTATTGCTCAGATAACACAGGAATACGCTTGTTATATGACATTTTGTTGGAAAAGGAAGGGACTATGTTGTTATGCGCATCACTACTGGTGGCACTTATAGGCACTAATAGTCATATTATTGAGGTGTTGAATGTTTAATTAAAATATAAAATATTAGAAATAAGCGGTTACATTAATGAAGTAATTCAATACGTTTTCGTTTTTCTAAATAAATCTGCCTTGAGCTAAAATGATTCAGAGAGAAAGAAGTATTTTAAATCTCTTCCCAGGAGAATATTCCGTACTGAATTCAAAGGAGACCATAGAAGCGACAAAAATGTGTGTAAAGAACAACATCCTATAAAAAGATATATATTTCTACTTATATATGTAAAGCAACATGTCACGCGTCCATTTAAGGTTATCGATTGAATATTTGATGCTGATGTGTATAGGGGAAAGCATTGTCACGCTGTATCTCAAAAGAATCTCAATATGCGGGATCCGCGCTTTGGCTCTCCCATTTTCCATTTTACCGGGATTTTACAGTTCACTTTATTATGAAAATTTTCAGAATATCCTCCACGTCTTTTGGGTATTTGTATTTAAAATTGCACATCAGACTATAATATATATATATATATATATATATATATATATATATATATATATATATATATATATATATATATATATATATATATATATATATATATATATATATATATATATATATATATATATATATATATATATATATATATATATATATATATATATTAGCTTTGAAATTCTTTGCTATTCATATTTATTTTGTGAAAAGTAATCTTTGGTTTGTAGCATTTCATTACATAGAAATAAGCAAATAGACGAATAAGAAAGAAAACACACTTACCAGTGCTATGTCTGGACACATACGAAAACGAACCACTTAGAAGTTGTATAGTTCTTTCACCTTTCTTGAGGATCTTCAGAAAGATCTGAAGATCCTCAATGATCAACTCCCTCTTTGAATGCTTCAGAACTCTATTGTATATATAATTCAATATTTTCCCGCATATAGTTGGAAAAAGTAGTTGTTTCTCAATAGGTTCAACAAGATTTTATGCATTTTAAAGTTTAACATCTTCTGGATAACTGTATGCCTAATGCTTTTATATATAATATGTTCAAATAGAACAAATATAAATAGTAGACTAGGTTTGTGTATTCTAAGAATGAGTTCCGTCATAAACTAATGTCATAAAACGTCACTGCAAGTGTTGGTGTATTGGTAATTTAAATTCAAGTATGAATGATCAATGAAATAAATCGTATACTGCTCTGAAGATCCTCAAGAAAGGTGAAAGAACTTGTACAGTGCATGCTAAGTCACCTTTGCAATGTGACATTTATTGTCATTTTTAAAATTTTACATAACCTGACCTAACCATAAACCTTTACATAACATTACCATTAAATGGATGGGTGCAGGTCGTTTAATTGGTATCCTCTACTATATGTGACTATATGAATAGAATATGTAAATAACACCCAATAGCAAAAATTTACAGTTTATGCTGAATTTTTAATAGCTATTTATGTAACCAGTTGGGAAAATACAATTCTGTAACGAGCAAAAGGATGCGAGTTACCCAAAATAGTGTTTCCCAACGTGTTTCATAAAAGGATAAAAGGACGGTTTCCTAGGATTTTTTTCTAATTTCGACCAATTTTATATTTTATGAGAAGAAAACTGAATTTTATACGATTAAAAACAATCCAGTAGTTTTTAATTATTTCTGTACATTTATCAACAGCCAATCGCATTACGTAAAAATTAAAATTTATGCCAAACAAAAAATTTCAATACATTAAAAAATTATTACGTTAATTAAATTATAATAAAAACAAAAAAGCTTACCTTTTCGAATAGGAAGTGTATACTTTGGCTCACAAAATGATACAGCAACCTCTCAGAATGCACCACATCCCCCACCTACCCTATTCCACGTGGACGCACTTCTCAAATCTCTCCTCGCGGTCACCCTTATCTCCCTGACTTTGTAGTGTGCGGTATTACAAATAAGCCGCAAAGAAAATTAATTTGATTTATTAACCTAAAGCAAACCCACACGAGAAATGAAATAAAATTTTCCCTAATTATATAACAAAAGATCTCATTCATCCCCTATGGAGCTCATAGTAGAGTGCTCGGGGCTGAATAATACCCATAAATGTGACTTCTGTCGGGGTTTCGCTACAAAATGAATTTTATATAAAAATTAAGGACTATTAACTGATGTTTCAAAATCACGAGACCGTCAAAAATCGCCTTGTACCGAAGAGAACTCCAACGTAAAATATAATTTTGTAATGTTAATAATAAATACTTGTTCTACGAAACCTTTCATAAAAAATGTATCAAAAATGGCAATATGTCTATTCTCTTCCACTATAAGTTAACTCGTTTTTTAACTTTAGCGCCGTTGTGCAATGACGATTTTTGTACGGCCTCTGGATTTTCAACATAAGGGAACATAATCAGGGAACAGCCTGTTTATTTAACCAAGGAGAGTTCAAGGTCATAGCTCTAGGTGCTATAGGCGAGTGCTAGATTTTGCTAGGCACGTTGCGTTGGCGTGGTGCGGGGCATGATAGACGTCGCCATGTGTGCTCAATAGTCCACGGACTGCTGAATCACGTACAACGCGGGTTAGCATTAACGTGTGCTTCGCCTGGACACCGCTCTGCTGGGTGTTAATAATAGTAACCTATTTATCGGGTACGAGACATCCACGTACCAAGGAGAGTTCAAGGTCACAGCTCTAGGTGCTGTAGCAAGTGCAAGTGTATTGGGTTAATTGATATGCCAACCTGGTAACAGCTGAAAATAGGCAAGCAATATGTTATTCTAGCCAAAGTAGATTTTAAATTACTTTGGCCCAATGGAAACATGGTATTGGTATTTTTAAATACAAAATTTATTTAACAAAATACCTATCTTTCTCCACTGTTTCCTGTCTTTAGTGATCCATCCTGAATTAGTACCTATTTAATTTACCGTTTATTTCCTTTCGTATATTTATCGACAAACATGTTATTCCAGCCGAAGTAATTTAAAATCACGTTATCATTACCAGCAGTAATGATAACGTGATTTCCATATTTATTTTAGATTTAATTAAATGTTTCACTCACTTCACTTTGACTTTAGGTACCTACTTAAAAATAAACAGTTGACAATTTCAGGTTAGATTTACTATTTCTCTCAGTCTTTAGTAGGAGGATTTTAAGTTCTCTTGGTAATAACACCCCCCTTAATATTTTTCAAGATTATCGTGTTCTATATTTTTAAGAGAACCACACCCACTTGCCTCAAAATTATGCTCCCTGAAATTCAAAAATAGAGGTCCTGGGCGATGGAAAATTGTTAGGTCTTGAATGCTACCCCAGTAAACAACCGACCCAGAAAATATTATTTCGTTATAATTTGTTTCTTCTATGTAGCCATTTTCATACTAATTTCCATGTAGTAACTCTCCAAAAAATGTATAGTTCATGTTTCAGTTCATGGTCCCGATCCTTTTTTCCATCCTAGGTAACATTTGTTTTTCTGCTAGTATATTTCTCCCACGTCTCTAGTCCTAGGTTTCATTTCGTTTATAGGTGTAGAAGGAATAAAGATTAATCGGTACTGATGTGTATTTAAGCTTTCACTTTTCGTTGGCAATTTGACCGTGAGGTTTACTAACAAAACAACATTTCGGAGTCGTAATTTCTAGTAAGTGCGGAATATTTTGCGTTTTGCTTGCTTGCCCATTATAATAGCTTGGAACTCCAGATGCACATGGAATAAGAAATGAGCCAATCTGTTTATGCAAAGTTAGCGCTACGAGCAACAAAGGGGGAGGCCGCGGTACAAAAGATAGTAATCTGCCACAGTAAGGCGTTAAATCCAAACAGCTAATGGCTTATTAACTTAAAGGTGGGGTATTTATTAAAGCAAATTTCGCAGCTGCTTCCGAGGATGGGTATTATTTATACCAATTCGTTGGAGTTTCATGGGATTGGCTTTGAGAGTGTTTTATAAATGCCTGTAGATAGGCTCTCGGAGATTAATGAGCCGTTTTATATTGCTTAGCGAATCGATGCTCCTCTTAGCTTGGGGAACTCAGCCTATACCGGTGACGCTGAACCTCCGGCTTTTGATTTAGCGGGACCCTTATGGATTGTTAATCATTTTTACGGCCTGGTTTATTCCTCCCAATAAAACTTTAGGAACTATAACAATTGTATTGTATTATCGTAAAATATATGGCAAATTGCAGGGGGCGTTGGATGCCGATCACGTACAGGAGATTCGTGCGCGGTGCTGATATAAATTTATTTCCTGAATAATACGTTCTCCTAATGGTCGTAAATCCATAAAATCTAAAAGTATACAGTTTCTAAATGTTATATTTAGTTGCGGTTCGATCACAAACTTTTGACTCTCTTTTTAAATTTTAACATACTTTTTACATAAACACAACTATTAAAACTGGTATTCACATACAATATTTCTCAAGCAGAAGTTGGGTGATTCATTTATAGGTACTTTTTTCAGTGGGGATTTTACCGTACATTGTGTCAAAGTGTCAAACTCTCACGGTATATTTGTTCAGTATTGTTTGACATCATCATGGAAATACTTACCACGGCACAGCGTCTACAAATTATTTAGCCGTATTATGAAAATCAGCTCTACGAGGAAGAGACACATTCTTCGTAGAAAGCACTTAGAGCAACTTATTATTTTTTTTTTGTGTTTTATTGCAATTTACAATCTACTACATTAGTGTATTTAGTAAATGTGTTGGAAGTTTTCGGCATGAAAGGGAGATGCCCATTGACATTTCTCCTTATATATCACTAATCTAGGTTAGTGTTGCTGGAGGAGATCTACTGGCCAGGATTTATTTAGTCTTCTGTTGGGAGGTCTGTCCATATACAGGTTTTGTATCAGTTCGCATCGATATCCTGTAAGTCTCTGTTGGTAGTTAGTAGCTATAGTATGTATCTCTTCTGTTATGAATGGGATTTGTAGGTCCCTGTGGAGTGTTAGATTACTAATATACCAAGGTGCGTTCACAATAGCACGAAGTGTTTTATTTTGGAACCTTTGTATGATTTTCAGGCGTGATGGTTTGGTGCATCCCCAAAGTTGGAGACCGTATGACCATACGGGTTTTAGTATTGCTTTATATAAGAGGACTTTATTCTTGACTGATAGTTTGGATTTACGACCCATGAGCCAATACATCTGCCTGGATTTTAGGTCTAGTTGTCGTCGTTTTGTCTGTATGTGTTTGTGCCATGTAAGTCGTTGATCTAGATGCAATCCGAGGTATTTAACGTCTTGTTGTACAGGTACAGGGACTCCGTTGACCGTTACAGGCGGGCAGATGCTTGTGCGTGTGGTGAATGTTACTTGGACGGATTTAGTCTGGTTTATTTTTATTCGCCATCTGTTGTACCATTCGTTAAGTTGATCCAGGTGGATTTGTATGTTTTCTGTGGCTGTGCCGGGATTATCATGTGTAAATAAGATTGCAACGTCATCGGCGAAAGCTGATATCATAGTGTTTTCCGTTTTGGGTAAATCGCTGGTATATATGAGGTACAGGAGTGGCCCTAGCACACTGCCCTGTGGAACACCAGATTTTATAGGAAATAAGTTAGAGATCGAATCATTGAACTTTACTTAAAAGTTTCTGTCAGTAAGGTATGATTTTAAGAGTAGATAATAATTGTGATTTAGCATCATTTTCAGCTTGTATAGTAGACCTACGTGCCACACTTTATCAAATGCTTGTGCGACATCTAGAAATACTCCGTTACAGAATCTATTTTCCTCAATACTTTTAGCTATTTGATTTACTATCCTGTGGGCTTGATGTATCGTTGACATGTTTTCTCGAAAACTGGTAAGTGGGTAGTAGATTGGCTAGTTCGTGTTCTTCCTGTATTCTTTTGAGTAGCAGTCTTTCAAGTATTTTACTAGGTGTTGGCAGGAGGCTTATTGGTCGGTAGGATGTTACATGATGAGTTGGTTTTCCAGGTTTATGGACCATTATTATTTCTGCATACTTCCATAGGACGGGGAAGTAGCAGAGGCTTAGTATTCTATTATAGATGGTTGTGAGGAGGACCACAGCTTTACGAGGTAGCTTCTTTAGGACTAGGCCGGTTATTAGGTCGTAACCTGGAGCTTTGTCCTGGAACGCACTCTCTAAAATCTAAAATATCTCTACGAGCAGGAGCATATTGTGTTTGACTTCAAACTAACAACTCAGTCACTGAATTATAGGTCACCAAATCCACTTTCAATATTTACGACTATTCATTTAATTTTGACCCGTTTTCCCGATTTGTAACTAATGAAGAATTAGATATCACAGGCATTTCTGAGACCTGGCTAGATGATTCAATACCATAAGACAGTAGCACTCGCATCTCTTATTACAGCTTAATTCGGAAAGATAGAAATACAAGAGAAGGTGGTGTTGCATTATTCACAAATAAATTAGTAAAATACAGAATCCTTGAAACACCTGCCTCTGAGTATGGTCTGGAAAACCTTTGGACCTCTGTAAAAGGCTGCCTTTGTCTAATTTAACTATTTGCCTCAGACAATTAGAAAATATTTTAGTATCTCTACTGCCTGACTTTATGTTTTATTTGAGGGTGATTTTAATGTAGATAAACGTAATGACAATAATATAAATATATCTCGTTTCATATTTTTTTTACTACATCAATGGTGCATCCAAATCAATCATGGTCTGCATCAAATTTTTTTAGAACCTACACTGCTAACTCAAGTAAACTGACTGATCTTTAAATTTCGTCTCATCAGATTTAGTCATTTGTTCTGATGTTATTAAAATGGAAGATTCCTGACCGTTCGCTTGTTGAATGTACCATTACAATAAAAAAGATAGACAAAATCCAATATTATGATCATTTTATTCTCGATTTATTTTAAATTCAATGAGATTTTTCCACTTGATAATGTGGATGATATGATCCATTTTTGGACCAATTCTATTTGACATATTTTTGATATCTATGTTCATTTAAACTAATCAGAATTACCAAAAAACCTGCTTCTTGGCAAACTGATAACCTTAAACGAATGATAAAATTTAAAAACAAATCATATGCTAAATATAACAAAGTATCTGATACCGAGTATAAATAGATGAGAAACTTTATTAATACATCTGTCAAAGCTGAAAATAAAACTTTTCTTCAACGTAAATTTCTATCTGATACGAAATTATTTCGGGGATTTTCCGAAATAATAAATATAAATAAAGAAAACAAGATTTTGTGTCGGCTGTTCAAGTTGACCAAACCAAGTTCAGACCAAAATAATATTAAAATATTGTCGTGGATTTTTCCACATTTAATTTTATATTTTACACTGCTAGTGTCACTGCATATCTCTTAAATGCTATATTTTTAAACAGCCTGTAAAGATGCTAAGACACTAATGTAATTCCGGTACCAAAAAATTATGAATCCAAAGTGATATCTAATTACCATCTTATGAGAATTTAACATCTCAAATACTTGATTTAACTAATGCTAAAACCAGTCTAATGAGACAATGTATTTAAACAGAAGCACTTGTTGAAAGCTAAATCCATTTCGCGAAATGTATGTTACAAATACTAGCAGGTCAACGAGATCTCTGTCTATAAAGGCCATGTTATTGGAAGAATAAGAATACCACTAGACGCTGACGTGTAGGTGTAAGTGCTATGAATATGAAATAGTTCTCTTTTTACTCCGAGATCCCGAAACATTGGCGTAACAGCGGAACAAATCCGTAAAGTTTTTAGGAGTTGTATGAAATGTCTGAGACCATTTGTTAAATGTTAATGCCCAGATATGAATAATGCATAGTGATCCGTCTGCTTGACTTCTAGGTTCTGTTTATGTTTTTGTCAAAGTTCAATTCGCTGCGAACACATGATCCTGCTCAGGGTTGGAGATGCAGAACGATGCGGATTATATATGTCGCAGTATTTGATATCCTACGACACTGATTATAATCCAAGAAGAGGTTTTGTTTCACGAAACTGGATTGCAGTAGTATCGAAATATACAGCGAATGCATATTATTGTCGTAAACAATTTTCAAATAAAATCGTGTGCGATGGGATGGAAATATACCCGCTATGACACAGTAAGTGAGATATACGTAATAAATACCAAAAGTAAAACGTAATGATGGTATTGGCATTGTGACTATAAGGTTATCTAATAATTAATTTGTATTCTCATAGTGTAGGCCCAACAAGCAGGAAGAAAAAGCCTAAAAAAAATTATGAATCCAAAGTGATATCTAATTATCATCTTATAAGAATTTAACATCTCAAATACTTGATTTAACTAATGCTAAAACCAGTCTAATGAGACAATGTATTTGAACAGAAGCACTTGTTGAAAGCTAAATCCATTTCGCGAAATGTATGTTACAAATACTAGCAGGTCAACGAGATCTCTGTCTATAAAGGCCATGTTATTGGAAGAATAAGAATACCACTAGACGCTGACGTGTAGGTGTAAGTGCTACGAATATGAAATAGTTCTCTTTTTACTCCGACATCCCGAAACATTGGCGTAACAGCGGAACAAATCCGTAAAGTTTTTAGGAGTTGTATGAAATGTCTGAGACCATTTGTTAAATGTTAATGCCCAGATATGAATAATGCATAGTGATCCGTCTGCTTGACTTCTTGGTTCTGTTTATGTTTTTGTCAAAGTTCAATTCGCGGCGAACACATGATCCTGCTCAGGGTTGGAGATGCAGAACGATGCGGACTATATATGTCGCAGTATTTGATATCCTACGACACTGATTATAATCCAAGAAGAGGTTTTGTTTCACGAAACTGGATTGCAGTAGTATCGAAATATACAGCGAATGCATATTATTGTCGTAAATAATTTTCAAATAAAATCGTGTGCGATGGGATGGAAGTATACCCGATATGACCCAGTCAGTGAGATATACGTAATAAATACCAAAAGTAAAACGTAATGATGTTATTGGCATTGTGACTATAAGGTTATCTAATAATTAATTTGTATTCTCATAGTGTAGGCCCAACAAGCAGGAAAAAAGCCTTGATACCCTTAGCGAAAGTCACCAATCCATTAATTTTAAATTATATAGGATTGGTCAGTATTCTCCTGAATTCCTTATTTTCGAAAATAATAGAATAAGCCATCGAATTTCAACTGCAAAGGCATATGTGTACAAATAATAGTATTCAGTCTACAGTCTATCAGACTTCAGATCTGGCCACAGGTATACAACTGCACTCTTGCAAGTTACAGGCGACATTTTTTATACAGCTGATAAAGGTAATGTAACTACCTATATTGATATTACTTGACTTTACCTTAAATATTAAAATATTATTGTCAATATTAAAATACATAGATTTTGCAGACCATACATCGAATTTAATACTGCACTACGTAACAAGTAGGTCTTAAGCTGTGGTTTATGAAGGAAATTCTTCTCAGTTTTTAAATATTTCCGAAGGTGTTCCCTAAGGCTCAAATGTATTCAGGTTGATGATAATAAAAGTACATAAAGTAAAGGTAAAATAAAATTTATGAGTTTTTATGAAAATTTGCATAAATACTTAATTAAATTTAAGAATATATTTTAGATGCCATTTATTTATTTATTTATTTTTAAACACACATTAGAGATACGCGATATATATATATATATATATATATATATATATATATATATATATATATATATATATATATATATATATATATATATATATATATATATATATATATATCTATATATATATATATATATATATATATATATATATATATATATATATATATATATATATATATATATATATATATATATATATATATATATATATATATAATATATATATATATATATATATATATATATATATATATATATATATATATATATATATATATATATATATATATATATATATATATAATATAATATATATATAATATAATATAATATATATATATATATATATATATATATATATATATATATATATATATATATATATATATATATATATATATATATATATACTATATATATTATATATATAACAGGAGCTATTACGTTTATCAGAACGGTCCTAAATAGTTGCTTAAGTCAAACTCACCCAGAGGGACGTATACCCTGAGGAAGGACGGCTCCTGGAAGATTTCAAAACGTATTCAATAGAGACAGTTAATTAAATTAATCGAAAATTCCATCAGAATTCGCAATAGCAAACAGTAAGTCATCGAGCTAAACTGCGAGAGAATATAATGAGAGATTTTGATATAAATACTCTTTGATATGATTTATTTCTAGAAATCCGTGTTGTTCCGAAACAACAGCTAACAAACTTTATTTATACTCCGATGCGACCAGTTAACGCTAGATTTCACTAGCGGAAATTCGAATTCGCTCTTTGCCATTAAGAACTTTGTACGTAATTTCCTTAGCAGCTATTCTGATTTCGAAATATCCTCCGAACTTTCAGAACTTTTAAATACATCATGTCATTAGCACGCAAGGCGCGTTTATGACTTTTCTATCACTGCTTCTTGTGTAGTATAATTCAGATTTGAATTGATTTGATCTTTTTGCATTATAGAATATATTTAAATACCTTAATAAAATAAACAGAAAACATACATATTACAAAGATAAAATGAGACAAACTTTAAATCTGGTGTATTTATTTTTTTATATATTTATTTGTTTATTTATTTATTTATATTAGTATCAATATGACCAACAGTTGACACTGGATTTTCTTCTTCTCTAGTTATTGCATTAATTAATCTGTTTTAAAAATCCATTTTTTGTATTTTGATATTTTGTATTAGGTTCACTTTATCCATGTTATAACCATAAATATGTATACTTCTTAAAGATAGCGTAGTATAAGGTCTATATGTGTATCACGTGACCCCTGGGATGACCGCCCTTCTCCACTAGAAGTTATTCGTGGAACTGATGCTGCCTGTAGGGAAAAGTGGTCTGTCTGCACTCTAAACAGACAGTGACGCTCGAGACAGAACCTACGCTCCGAAGCGTCACAAAACTAATATATTATCCAAATGCAGTACACGTTCTCTCTAATATCAGCTACAGTTTCAGTTTAGCTTAGCTGTAATACTTAACAATTGATGCCCTATTATTCCGGCGTCAGTACTATTAATTGTTAATATAATTTCATTTGCTTGCCATGTTCAATCCATCCATATTTTAAATTCTAATTTCCATAAATTCCAACAGGATGCTACAGGCATCAGTTTGTGATTCTGTGTGTTCTCCTGGAACAACGCATCTCCGCAGAGGGAATTAAGTTCTAAAAATCAATATTATTATTTTAGACGTAGCAATTTTGTCAAAAAGGTCATGTTTCGAAAACAATTAGTAACATAAGTCAATAAGGAAGTACAAAAAAATTATGGTGCAAATGATGTATATAATAAAACATATCGTGTCGGGTGTGAATGAAACCGTTGTTTTCTAATTTGTTGGTAGCTACTCATAAGCTAATTAGTCTACAAGTCCTTTTCCCCACATCTCCCAACAACTCCACACTCCTCGCCTTTAACATCGTTTTCCTGGTTTTTTGAATGAACAACGATGATTGCGCCATTCGCCGCAGCACTAATTGCCCGCTCGTCATTAATGCATGCTTTTAGAACAATTAGCTTCTTGAATAATGAGATAAATTGTTGGTTATACTTAAATGAGATTCGTGACGTTGTATGTAATTAAGGGCGCGCAACCCACAGTTAACCCAGTTAGAGTAAATTAAAAGGCCGGTTCAAGAGCTGGGTTCAGTTTCAACGCATAACCGTTGGAAAAACGGAGGGCGGCATGCGAAGGGAACCGCTAGGAAATCTTAATGGGCGGCAGAAGTGAACTAACTTAATTTGATCTGGAAATAAATGCAACCGGCACATTTCTACGAGGCCATATACAAATTTTGGCAGTAATATACGAGGTTTGTAAATTAAGTGATAAGAATGAATAAGTGAAATTAAGTAAATGAAACATTTTTTTTATTCAAATAGAGTTAAAATTCAATATTATCTCCCTCAAAATAATATCCGTATGAGGCCACACAACGCTGGAGACGGTTCTTCCAATCCTCATAGCAGTGCTGGAACTAGGATATTGGAATAGCCTTCATGTGGTCGGTTACACGCTTATCTTACGGTTATTTAAATGTTTTCGGATATCGCAAAATTACACCATAGTATTTACTGGTTTTCTTCCTCATTCCATTTTGGTCTTGCAGAAGGTTCTCTGATTTCGGATTTTTTTCATCACGAATTCATTAGTCAAAATCTAATATCAGTCGACTTTCTTCCTTACTTCTGAAAATGCCTTAACTACCCACCAAAAAACCCGGGGCCATGACAAAACACTATCTCTGTAGTAGGTCTGCTGAAGTTTTACAAAAGTTTCCGTTGCATTGTGCCCAAGTCCGAAAGAGAACCTGATAGTATACTGTTGCTTGAAATTGATGTCACCTATTTTTATAATACACCAGAAAAAGTTTCACGAAAAAATTGCTACGGGCAACCAATGACTTGCGAGTTCAAACTTGCACTGAAAGAGTACCACGTGTTTGGGATAAGCCGACCGACTCTTTCAGATATTTTTTTAACAGCTTGATGGAAATCCGTTATTTTATATTTTTTAGGATATTGTTTTTAGCGTAATTTAGCACACATAGACCCTGTAAACACCGTGCGATATTAAGCTATGGATGGCGTAGTTGTAAACTTTGAACAATCGTGATGTGTATGGGAATATTTTGAGGTCATATAGAGGTTTCAAATGAAAGTTCATTATTTAAACATTTTCAGATTCCTGATGGCAATATTGAAGTCGACCTGCTTCGAAATTTGTCAAGGTTGTCTGTTATATAACCACTCGTATGTATGTAAATGTGGATCAATTATGTTCTTAATGAACGAGGAACAATATGTTAAAATAGAGCGCCAATGTACAAAAAATATACTGCGGGTGCATTGTTATATACATATATGCTTATATGCTGTGGGTGCATTGACCTTTTAGGTATTTCAAAGAAATACCCCATAAGTCCCTAGACTCATATACAAATACATAGCCTGAGCTGTTTATATCTCGCAGTCTAAAACCTTATTCCAGTTCCATGAACGTAGAGTTTTATTATACTGTTATGCCATTTTATTCACAACTCGCCATAACAACTGTATAAAGAGGTCACATAAATACATATCACTACAGCTATTCCCGCATGGGTTTGCAGTATATATTCTCACTAATATAATATAGTTTATATAATACAAGTTATGTTTAAAATTCTCTCATATCAAAATCATAGATTTCAAGGGGACGGTGGTCGAGCGGTTTAGCGAGTTCGCTCTACGGCGCGATCACCTAGCAGCAGTGATAGTTCAATTCCCCACTGGTGCGAAATCAATTTTCAATAATTTATCCCCCCAAGATTAACTAAGATCTTTTTCAGGTTTCCCTCATTCCTGCACTGAATGGTGGTTAGATTAGTCGATCTTGGGCGCATGTAAAATTTACAATAAATGCAACCCGGCATCAAAAAATATGGTTTTAAAGAAAAGGAATTATACGAAAGATAGCGTTTTTGTCCTTGTCCTTTTAATGGCCGACTTAAACTAAAAAATTCGTAAAGATGAGAAACATATTTTTTCGTAAATAAAAAAACTTACGCTCTTAGCGAAAAAGGTTAAATGAGAAAGTTGTAGGTAATGATTAGATCTCTATATTCATATTTACGAGTATCGATTGCTATATTACTTTTCGCCATATAGCGGAAAAACCGTCAAAATCAGCTATTTTTGTTTTTGTCGTATCTTTTTCAAGTGGACGTCTTAAAACTTGTTACTTGCTGTAACATGTGCGTTTTTAAAAAACTATCTGGGCTCCAGAAGGAAAACAATTAAAAGAATAACAAAAATAGTCGATTTTTTATTTAACCTTTTTCGCTAAGCTTTATTTATTATAGTTACGAAAAACCGTTTTTCAACTTTTGGAATTTTCCGCCATTAAATTGCCAATGACAAAAAATGGCTATCATTATTTTCTATATTTTGTTTATATGACCATTTTTATTTATGGGCAACTTTTATACCTATTCATTGGACTATTATGGGTTGGACTGAGTGGTAGATATATTTGACGAGTATTATAAATATGTTATTAACATGGTGTTATTGTGGAATGTCAATGCTTCTTTTAACATTTATTTATACAGTTAACATTGAGTAGATAGTCCATATTGTGTAGGTGCTTTATAATTTGTCATCGATTGCAGGTACGTTACGAGAACAGAAAGTAAGGACAAACATTTCTTACTCCTTTTTGTTGATACCAATTGTCAATTTCCTGTATGGACACTTCTTCATACTTACGTTTTGTACCAACTATGATTGAATTAGCTACTAAATTAAATACTAAATACAGAAGAAATGCAGAAGTATGTAATATCATAAAAGATTATTAAAACACAGAAATATTAAGTAGAAGTATGAATTATCATAAAAGGTTATTAAAAACACAATATTTTTATAAATAGAATTAAGAAAACATAATTAATATACCTTGGAAATATAGTATCTTCATACAAATAGATATTATTATTCAGATTAATGAACGAGAAATATTTAATAGAAAACCTATGTGTTTCATTTTATTTTAATATATAATGCCAATAATACATTGGTATGATTAATATATGTAGGCAACACTTACTACACGCTGCTATATATGAGTTAAGATTAATAATTCAGGCCAGCCTTATTACAGACATTGCTGTCTTACTTGTTTTCTATACACTTTCAAAAAGCAGATTGTTATATTTTATATGACATGGCATCTGAAAAAGGTTATATGATCTATAATATCGATTCAATGGAGATTATTAATATGCGGAGCTGAAATTTGCATTAAATTTTATATGGTAAGTACTTATTATCATTTATTGAAAGTTTTCTATGCTTTATATTTTACATATTCGTCATATTTTTAATAAGCCAGCTTTATTAGAGTAGAAAGGCGCCTTTGTTTACGTAGTTTTGGTGTTTTGTAGTATTTTCCCATCCTTTGAAGGTTATTTCATAGGTACTGAATCTGGGTGTACGCTACCAAAAAACTCCAGGATCTATCACGAACAATCGATTTTTTAAAATTCAAGATGGTAGCCGCATTTCCATCAGGAGCAGAGCTATACGTAATCATACAAAGCGTCTTTTTGTCATTTTTAAGCTGTAGTACTTAAATTGTACTTTTCTGGCCAATAACTTTTTTGTTTATTAACCGATTTTAATCATATTGGTGTCGTTGCTTACATAAAATAATAGACTATCGACAGATAGTTCCAAAATTTTTGTTCCAATATTGAACCCTGCTTACTCCCGAATGTATGTGCGTCCTAAAAACTTAGTCGTAAATTATAAATTCAGATTATTGACAGATAGTCATGTCTACTATCAACGCTGAATACATATTTGTTTTCCTGTTGACGAACCTTAATTGGGTGATTAACAAAACATGTTTACACAAACAACATGAAATATATAACGTCCTTCAGGTAAGTAAATAAGACTAAAAACTACAATAGAAAAACAATTTTTTGGCGACGCTGCCTGGCTTGTTGTGTTAAACAAAATGTAAACCGTACGTCACTAAATTATATCTAAAAAAAAGTCCCCGCCACTATTCTTTGCGTATGCCTCATAACCACATGATGGTTTAAGACGATTTAAATAGGGAGACAAACAGTGGCAAACAGTTGAAATAGATGACATATTCCAAACACTTATTATTGAAATTTTAAAAGAATTAATATTTAACACGTTGAGCCCCACGTGTTAAATATACACGCTGGCGCTGATAAGCATTTTGATTCTCAATCAAAGAACAATAGGAACGATCTTGTGACCCCGTACAAGGAGTTGCAAATAAGCATTACACTTGGAGAACCGTGGTAGACTTCTTACACAACACAACAAAATAGTTTATAATATTTTTTTTGCGATATCTCGTTTCCGATGCCTTATTATATTCTTTGGACATTGCTCAAAACTAAGATAGTTAACATAGCCTTAATCATGAAAGATTGATGTTCAGTATATATATATATATATATATATATATATATATATATATATATATATATATATATATATATATATATATATATATATATATATATGCATATATACCTTATTCCAATTAAATGAGAATAAGCTACCATCTGACTTCTAGGAAGCTGCTCGGTGCCGGACATTTCGAAACAGACGGTAACTTCTTCTTGCAATTAATGATTAAACTTCACCTAAACTTCGAGAGCAGCGCGCAGAAGTTTTCGATAAAATTTGCATAGCACAATAAATAATATCCCCTTAGATATAAATCAGACGGATAGCACAGAACTTCCTAGAGAAACATTGAATCGTGTAATGCATATCGATTCTGGGGGACGTCCAAGTTGTAGAACAGCTGAAAAAAATACTACAATAACAAGGGCGCATTAGTGGATTGCACACGTCCAAATTGGGGCAGACTTAAACCACTGGCTGGTAGTTTGAACAGGGATTGTATAATAGCAAATATGCATGCCAACACTGCCGCATCGAAAACTAGTATGGATCGTCAATATATCGTTTTGTAATACTCTTGATAATTATATAGCTGCATTTTTATATAGCTGTTTATATTTATAGTTTCCTGATAACAGTCGTTCTCAATATTCTAACATACCTATATATATATATATATATATATATATATATATATATATATATATATATATATATATATATATATATATATATATATATATATATATATATATATATATATATATATATATATATATATATATATATATATATATATATATATATATATATATTTTTATTTAACCATACCCATGTATGAAAAGAAAGGTAGAAGCATACATATGATCTATATTAACCAATTGGTACCGGTGTCCCCCAAGGTAGTGTTCTTGGAGCTATTTTCTACATAATATATCGCAGATATTGCAACTTCCCAAGATGAATATATCATCACAGCGACATATTATGCTGACGATACAGCTGTCCACCTTGTCTCCATGAATATATCACTACACCAACAAAATCACTTTAGAATTAGGTATGCATCTTGATTCTAGACTACCTGGAGGAAACATATTTCCAAAAGAAAATAGTTAGGTCTTAAACTAAGTGAACTTTAATGGTGAATTTGTGGTATAAATCATCTCCAGAAAACAAGGTGTACAGTGTGGTCCACGTAAGATGGCCCACTCACTACTGTATCTCAAAACCCTAAGAGTTAGAAAATAAAGTTAAATACAATAAAGAAGTTGATCAGTGTCTCATGAGTTTTTATTTTTTAATATTTGCGAAAACGCAGGGTTGTCTAGAAAATCGTAGCGTTACAAAAATACATTTTCTTAAATGGAACAGCCTATATTTTGTTGAAAATATTGTTTCTCCTTGTAATTATAAATATTTTTTGTTAAGGGAAGGTCTGAAACATTTTGAGCAGTTTCAAAGTTAATTTAATTTAAAGAAAATATGTAAATTAAATATGTTTTCCAAATTTCTCAAAAAATTCACTTGTTATTAATAAAATAGTTTGGAACGTTGTCTGCACATAAACAAAGATTCATTCTACTACTATATATTTTTAGTATTCAAAAAATAGTATACGATTATAAGAAATATCCAAAATTTCGAGACCCTTTTTTTAAATGGAACACCTTATATTTTTGTGCGAAAGTTAATTCTTCTTTATATTCACCAGCAAATGATATAATATGTCATGTATCTAAAATGAACAGATCTTACGTAGCTGACTACGTAAGATCTAGCGTAGCTGATTAATATTTTATCAGCAATTTTTTTTCTCCAATTTATTAAATCAATATTTAGGTACCATTAAATTAAACTAAAATTATACAATTATTCTAATATATCGAAATTTTATACGGTAGTTTATATTTCTTCTAGTTTCCTTGTCGAATTTAATGCCGAATAGGGTTGATTATATAGAAATTATTACATATAGAAATTATTGATTCTCGTATCATGTTATTTAAATCTTCCACATTATCATTTCTATGTTTGTATGATAATTTTCGATAATAACGATAATAATTTTCTTCATATATCCCCAAGGGTAATAGTGAAATAGACTAATGGTGTCAAATCGGGAATACTAGGAGGCTATTCAATAGAGAACAATTTTTAATTTCTGTGCATGTAATTTCCAAGATTTAGCAGTAAAGAAGTAAGAAGCAGTAAAGATTTAGAAGTAAATTAGAACATAGCCGTCACTCAACGGCATTCAGCAATGAAGCAAAGTATGTAGTTAGGTATATAAACATAATCTTCAATTTTAGTTAATTCCTCTTTTGGCGTTATAACAATTTCGAGAGTATAATAAACAACCAACGGCTAAAATAAATTGCATCAAACTTTTTGCGAGTTACAGCAGCTTGACACCATTTATTCTATTAGAGGAAACCGTACATGGACGTAATCCGGCTTATACATTATTTGTTTTGGCACTGCACAGTGCACGAGCAGGCCCAACAAAATTAATAACTTACTTCCACAACATTTGTTGAATATAATACACAGATTAAGCGGAATTAATTGCTACCGTTAATATTTCGAAGCAGAGTGTAGAGGGTGGCCAAGTCGGAATAATAAATCTCCATTTCTTTCTCTTTTGGGTATTTATATTTTACAGTGTACAATTAACTTCCTTGTCCAGTCAACGAAATATTCATATAATATTTATAGTTTTATCTATAGATGTAATCGGCTACCAGGTAGGCTAAATCAATTCTACTTACTTCATGTTTTTCCTGGAGATCTGATGGGAGGCCAGTATCGATATGTCCTGTACCCGTAAATGAATCGTTTATTTCATAAAAGTAATAACTAGCAATTAGTAACTTTTAAGAAAAACAGGAAAAGTAATTGGCAAAAGGTGAAAGAGCTAGGTAACTTTTTTTACTGGAATGAATCAAACTTGAATTCCTGAGAATACTGATAGGGACAGCAAATTAGGTTCTCCTTAGGTTTAAATTATGTCTCCTAAATAATTTGTAAAGTTTTAAATATTTGGGTGCGAACCTTACAGCCATGTAGCTGTAAGGAGTTAGCATACTAGTCATTTATGCCGAACTCATTACAATATGCGAGAGTTTTTTACATAAAAGTATATTTTAGACAGTAAAATAAAACTACAATTATGTGAAAGTTTAATAATTTCTAAGTTGTCATATGCCGATGCTATTTCTGGACCTGCAATGCGACTCTCCGATGCAACCTACTTCAGCTGCTACAAAACGCATGCCTGCGACATTCTAGAGGACTCCGAAAGTTTCATCGAGTGATCAAATTCTCCGAATTCGGCTGGCTAAAAGTAGATGAACTCCGATCTACTCCACTCTCTTTGTTTAACACACAAATCCTCATTAGTATTTTTTTTTAATGAAAATTTAAATTTCAAATGAAAATTACTTTCAGACGGACTAACAAAGGGGGGGGGGGGCATTAATACGCGAAAGCAAGATTTCCTTCAAATACCCAAGTACTCTTCTGCCATCTTTAAACGTAGCATCTCATACAACTCTAGCATGTTGTACAACAGTCTGACTTGTGAGTTAAGACACGGCTCATTATACAATTAAAAAAATACTCCCAGACTATGTATCTTTCTTCTTGACTGCCTATTATAGAAATATTTCACACTGCTGAATACGTTTATCTCTGCTGATCTGATCTTTCTTGTAGGCATCGCATTTATATCGCTTGTAATTTATAAATTTAAGTGATTTTGATAGTTATTTATATATATATATATATATATATATATATATATATATATATATATATATATATATATATATATATATATATATATATATATATATATATATATATATATATATATATATCATGTAACCCAAGATTCAATCGAACATTGAACATCTACGACTACATACAATATATTCAAACTTGACATAGTAATTACAAATTAAATAAAGAAAATTATAACATACATAAGATTAGAAAGCGAGCGGTAATAAAGTTAGAATATTTATTTAAAGTAAAAAATATTGTCCAAATGGTAATTTCAAATGATAGCTTATGTCACATAGCAAATGATAGCTTATGTAAGGCCATCTTCACAATGCAAATATATCATACCTTAAACAAATAGGGAAATATATAAATTCAGAAAGTATTGTAATGTAACAATAATATTAAGTATTATTAATAATTAAAATGTGATATAGATATTTTAAAAACAAAGTGAAAGTACACAAATCAAAACTTATATATTTGTGTGTGTGTGTGAAGTGTTTTTTACACCAAATTCGTCTCTAGGGCAACAAATAAGAAATATGTTCCGTCACATAGCCTGCTGTGTCAATTTTACTACAAGCCGTAAATTGTTTGCAAACTTGATGAGGATCCAAGACAGTCTCGCTGTTTTCAAGAAGGCACGTCTGCGGCTCCTGCTAATTTAGTTTTCTAAACTAATTTCCTTAGACATTTATGAAGTACATGACTCAGATACTTTTCAAAATAGGTTCGACAAGATGGATATATGGCTGCTATTTCCGGAATAATGATTGGAAACATTAAAATGATGTTGGTGTAAGTATTCTGCACTGACAATAAAGAAATTTCTAGGTAGGTATGGTGATGGTGCCTGTCAAAACCGGTATATCTTCGTTCAGTGTTATAATTTAACTAAAAAATAAATTCTATTAAAATTGTAGAAATTGAAAAATATCTGTGCGTAAAATTGTCTATCATTGGTCATTGTCAACCACAGCTTAATTTGTTGGTATAATTTTAATATTTTAATAGTATTAACATATGTGGGGAAGTAACAAAGGTATACACATTTTTTTATATAACATGACCATGTGAGAGTGCATTTATATCATTATTTTTCTTCTTAAAAGCGCGTTTGATAAAATTACTAACATCGTATAACACACCCGATGAAGTAGAAATCTCTTAGTTTCGGTTAAAAATACCTGAATATTCAGTGCCATCAATTATTAAATATTTTCCTTCCTCATTTTGATAAATGCTTTTATTTGGAGCAATAATAACGTCGTTATAATTCCGCTTACAATAATATTTTCCCAGGGCTGTCGACTACGTTTCAATGGGGTGCGAAGATTGGGGTAGTGAATAATGAGTATTAAAAATGCAGACCCTTAAAAATATAATTATGTCGTCCATATTTAAGGGGCTACCTACCCGAACACGCCGTGGCGTGACTAAATTGAATTTTGTTGTCTTGTCCGACTTTTTTTACTTTGTTAAATTAATCCGCAAATACCTGGAAATTTCGTGTTAATTTGGCCAATGTATCTTCGGTTGAAATAATCCCGTCAAACCATTAAAATCGAGATGTGAAATAATTTTGTGACTTCGCATCGCCTACATATCAATTGTTTTAATTATTTCCTTGTGTCTTCTCAACCTATTTTTACCAGCTCTAATAGATAGCATTCAAATACTTAATGTAAACTTTTTTATTATAACAACAGTTTCCGCTCTCAAATTAATAATTTACATTTTTTAATACAATCTTAAACTTGATTTTTATCCGTAAACTTTGTTGGTAAAGTTAACACACTGAGGTGGTGTTGGTTCGTTCATTTCGTTCATCCGACATATTTTTGAGCAATCAGCCTTGATTTAGTTGACCAAATCAGTAGAGGGGATTCTATTCCCAGAGTTGACTCAAAAATATTTTTGACAAATAAAAATAAATGAATTAAAACAGCCACCAATGCCCTTAAGTCTGACGTTCAATTGTTGTCTAGGCGATTTATAATAAGCATTGCGAGAAATTTGACTTAAATAAATTAAATGTCTATACGAAAATCAAAAATCACCACCATCTCTATCGGTAAATGGGTCCCTGATACCTGGAAACGAATCAGTTTTAGTCTCTCTTCTTAAACCTCTGGCTCCTGCGGCTGACTCGATTCCGTCGTGCGATGGATGTGTTTTTGATGGTGTGGGTTTAGTTCACGTTTTGATGTTACGAATAGAATTTAAAACATTTTCTGAATACCTATTACCTTCAATAATTTCAACCATATACCAAAAAAATTGCCACCACTACAAAAGCTACAAGATTGGATGTGGCATGGAAAATATACTATGAAAATAGCCCCAAAAATACTACAAGAGAAAATAAAGGAACTGGCTTGATACAGAGTACAATTTGCAAAAAAAAGAGTAAGTAAATTGATACTTTAGGTTGTCACTGTCTATGTGTAAATAAAATACTTATATACTTAAATATACTTATTTAAGTATATAAGAGATATTTTTCTTCAGATAAACTCCCTACCAACTGGGAAAAGTTTCTAAAAGAGTCCTCTAGTACACAAGAACTCTTTATCTATTAAGCAAAAACTCTCTTAATAACCCGGTCAAGTTAGCCCAAAAAATAGGGGTAAGGTTACAAAAATTCGCATAGAGCTTAAAATTGGTACGACTGTTCGGAATACGATTATAAATGAAATGTGAGAAGTTCCCATTCCTGCCTCAATGTAAAACCACGGGTAAAGACTTCTCTTTCCACAGATATTATAGACGATGATGACGAACCCGAATAAATGTTATCATTTTATTTATTAGGTAATGGTTAAAATTCTTTACATTTTCTCTTACCCATTTCAGTACTTATTTTTTTTACCGACAACCCTTCTTGTCGAGAAATAGTTCAGAATTTCTTACAAAATATTTATTTAAGCAGTTTATATACAATGTGACATGTACAAAAATTGAAGATTTATTATCTGTAGTGTCAAAATTATTTTTATAATTTGTTATGGTATGACTTGTATAATTTTTTTTGCAGGTGCCGTATTGCTGTAAAAAAAGAAAACAAAATAAACAAACACTAGGTTATATTAATTCTTGTTCAATGGATTCAATGGAGATCGACGGTCGGATGTTGCGACATAAATAAATTTATGATATGCTTTATATTTAATCATTTTTCTCGTCTTCTAACGTTTGAAAATTATCACGGCTCCTCGTTATAATCGGAAATCTTCATTCCACAAAATTACAAAAGAAATTTTCAATTATTTAAGAGCTTGTTTTCGAAATAATGCAACGAAAAATTAAATGTTTTTAAGGTTCTCGAATCGAGATACGGACGTTCAAAGTTTTACAATCGCCGTAAGCCTCAATGATTTTTCGCTAATTAAAAATTTGTTTTGTAGCAACGACTACAGACTTTTCTATCATTTTTGTTCTACAATATTTATTTCAACTGTAAGAATCATTTAGTGTCAATAGTTCGAAAATTTTAAATAACGCCTTTTTGCTCATGACAATTTTTGGCCAACTTCACACATAAATATATTTAATTGTGAATTATTATATAAAACCAGAGGGAACTTTTGCTTTCAAAATCCCCACACAATTCATTTTTAAGCGTAATTTGACGTGGCGAGCTGTATACTATTATACCAACTTTACCGAGTTTAACGTAAGACAAAGGCATTCGATGCCGTTTAAGTTATTCAGTTCGGCGGTGCCCCCTAAATCAACTTCGTAATTCTGAATGTGACGGCCCTCAATCTTCACATCTCAAGTCATATTACATTTTTATCTTCCGAACGCGAGCAGTACAGGACGTGTGAAGGAAAGTAATGGGCTGTCAGATAATTCCAAGAGCCGAATGGTGCGTGCCTCGACGCCGCCGATGGCCGCAGCAGGGCCAACCTGGACTCGCAAAGCCGATTAGGACTCATCAGAGCCGCCACTTTGTCAGGATAGAATATAATCTTGGGGATTTCTAAATAAAATATGCAGAGGTGGCATAGGAAAAAGACGCGTATAGTTATTATATACTAACATGTTTGAATGTTATTAATTACCAAAAAGGCCCACTTGAGAGTAGGAGGAATATAAAAAGATAGAGAAATTGCCTCACTACTTTTATTAGAAGAGCAAAGGAAGACTTTTTAAAGACTATTTAAAAAAGACAAGATAGAATATAAAATAATATACCTACTACAAAAAGGATAAGGAAGTTAATAATATTTTTTTCAAATAAGAAATATTCGTGATTAGGAAACTCATATTGATTATGTATAACGTCTTGGCCACAAGTTAGAAAACTGTATACTTACCAACGCTTATCAAGGGTCTATCACAAGAATTATGAAAATTGCACTTCCACAAAACCCATCCTAAAAGTTTCCCATCTTAATACTTACAGACGAAGCTGCAATACAATGTTTTGAGGAATGAGGAAAAGGTAGTACAATATGAAAGAAACATTCTTATGATATAACGTTTTCAGCTGAAACTTGCATCAATGACGATATGCTGCATCAGATACGAGATTCTAAATATGAACACTAGAAATATACTTGACCAAGCAAAAAAAGGTCCAAGGCATCGTTACCGAAACCTATACGCCGTTCTTAATTTAAGAAAATTATGAAACGTTAAAACCCCAGATACGTTGAGAAAAAATTGGAATTTACTTACCTGCTAATTGGTGAACTCTGATTTGTTAATGATATCTTAAGTAATTTTTCTACTTATCACGATTATTCTTTTGGCATCGTAACACTGTCTATATGATTATCATCATCTCTCTTAAGTCCATAATTCTCTAATTCGAGATGCATTCGATATAAAAATTATCCCATTCGGTATTCCGCAAGAGAGCTTCAAATCAAATGGCGCGGAAAAGTTTTAATAAAGGGATCCTCCATCAAAGTGTCACTTCTTACAATGGACCCAATGCTGTGGAATCGCATATCACAAGTTATTGAATGCCCTCAAATTTATCTTGTTTGAACTATTTTTTTGTTCACTGTAGCAGTATACACACAGATTTTAGTAGTTTCCACAAAAGGGACTGGAGGGTACATTTTATACAAGATGTAAACTGGGTCAAAAATCTATTGGCTCTATTGGCTCAAAAATCAGGCTTATCAGGCGTTATATTAACGTTTTTAACATATTTAGAAGGCTTATCTATTAGCTAATGTTTTAATTTATATTTATCTAATTTGTTTTTTTTTATTTTTGCTATGTCTTTTTGTAGGTTTACACAATAGTTGTATATACAATATAATACATATTTATTTATTTTCACATTTATATCACGTTTTTCAAATTTGATCATTAGTTGATTTAAAAACTTTCTTTGATAATTTAGACTCGAATATTCTAATCTAATAGCTACTTCAATATTCAAATATTGTTTGAATCTTCGAATACCCGCATATTTAAGTACTTGAATATTCGAATACTTGAATATTCTAGCCCTAGTTGCTATTACTACTACTCGTATGAACATAGCAACGCAAGGTATTTTCACTTTTACTTTTACTGCCACGACTATGGCGACCGTTTTCTCGTTCTACAATCTCCGAAGGGTTTTTTAATCTGCTAAACTTGCATAGTCTCGCAGGGATCCGTTTTAGGGCTCGTACTCTTCAGCATTTTATTATTAATAACTTAGCTAGTGGTTTTACGGTTACTTGGCATGCTGCAGATTCAGTTATTTGCAAACTTAAATAGTTGCAATATTGTATAGTTTTGTAAGAGAACGTTAATAATTATTTAACTGAATTGTCAACTACCAACAAACTTGTATGGTACTGAACGGAACAAAATTCAGATCGATCACGATCTGAAAGTCTAAATTCTAGTCAAAGTTCTAAAAGTCAACTAAAACGCAACTTATGTACTTGGATCTAATAGTTTATTTTTATTTAGGTTATTGGATTTAGGTATTGAGTTTATGAAAAACATCATGAATATCATTAGCATTTTGCAAATGTACTGGGTACTGCTCCTAATGTACTGCAAATGTACACTTTTATTTTTATTAATAATATTTAATTTTTCCATCCAAGTGATAGAGCTATTTTTAAACTTGTGCTGAGAGTAAGTTTCTCTTCGTTTTTTTATTGCTGCATTTGTAAACAAAATTAAATCACTATAAAGCGTGTACCGATAGCAGTAATAGAACTTTTGACGGAGATCGCCGCTATGTTTGACATGTCAGTGTCAAGTATCAAAGTTTTTCTTATACAG